>OY992881.1:59011293-59063793 GCA_963921405.1 Cepaea hortensis
TCCCGTTCCGGTTGCAGGAAAAATGGGTTCGAAAATTTTCACGTATCTAAAATAGATCCATTATTTTTACGAAAACTTTGAAGATGAATTAAATTGTTTATCACCTTTCCAATATCGCATATGTCTGTAGATAACTTCTTTAAACATTTTATATAATACAAACAAATACAACAATTATTTAAATTACACAATATAGCAATGTTACTAAAAGTAATATCCCTTGATATAACTTTTGTTGTTAAGTCCCCTTAATTAGACATATTTCCTTTTAATATTGATTTCTTCTTCTTCTTCGTTCATCCGGAGTTTTTTTTCGGACGTGATTGCGGTGTGTCTGTTTACAGCAGAGCTGCGTTCTTGCGCCGTTAGGCCGACACATCCGACTTGTTGACCGGGTTAACCTTCCCGGGGTAATATTGATTTAATACGTAAATAACTGTTTTTAAACTAACAAACTATACCAGTTGGCTCGGCGGGAGTAAGAAGAACATCTGTAGAAAATTTCATCTCAATCGGATGGACCGTTTAGGAACGCATAAAGGACACACAAACAAAGACACAAACATTCTCTTTTATATATATATATATATATATATATATATATATATATATATATATATATATATATATATATATATATATATGGTATGTTGGGAGGAGAATGCAGTACCCACTTTGGCCTACCCCGTAATGAAGTCAAGCTAGACGGATGGGACTAATTTCGTCTGGAAGGGATGGGTCTTTGAAAGCCAAAGTGCCCCATATTGGCTCAGGAAATCTAGGGGTTTCCCAGGAATATTGATGATTTCCCTTCAAACTTAGCCTTCCCAAAAAGGAGTTACTTATCTAGCTTGTGTTCCCCACTTGTATCCATTTTCCCTTATAGGTGAAATGTTTACAAGAAAATGTATTTGATATTAAGTTCTCCTTTATGAATAACCTGGAACCTGGGTGCTTACAATAGTACAGAACGTTGCTGTCTATTCGTGGTTACCCAGCCACCTGTCGTTCCAGATTCTTCAAGTATGTGATTTAGTAATGTTAACTAAACATATATATAAACGTTTTTGTCACATCACAGTGTACCCAACAAACGAGGAAGTAAAAGTGAAATTTGTTTATTGAATAGAATGCTGTGGAGATAAAGCAAGTTAAGCAATTCTGAAACATGTATTTGAATCATTAAACCAAGAGATAATGTCAATATGTCCTGTAAGGATCATTTAACTCCCATTTGATCTACGAATGAATCAGTCCAGATAGCCACTGTGCTTAACCACAATTTCTTCCTAACAATGTCTCTGGGCTAGGCTACACACGATGTTATGGGAATTTCCATGGATTTTAAAATGTTTGCAAAATTAAACAGTCTCTACACACAAATAAGACTCGAGGTTTTATTTGAGGTGCGCAAAAGCGACAATATATATATATATATATATATATATATATATATATATATATATATATATATATATATATATATATATATATATATATATATATATATATACGTGTGTGTGTGTGGGGGGGGGGGGGAGATAGGTTTGGGTGTCTGGCAGTGTTCTATTCACATAATTCGATGCTAGTATTGTAGATCAGTTCTACTTATGACACTCCCCCCTCCCCTGATGTTAAACCATCAAGCGTCTAGCGCTCGGTCTGCCTCGGCCTCTCCTACCGCTGATCTCCCTGACGGTCAAGTCGTTTTCCAATGCTTCTCTTCTCATTATATGACCAGAGAACATTCTTTATATTTTTCTTATTTTGCGTATAAAGTTCTTTTTTCATGAGTCGCTTCCATGAGACTCTTCGTTGTCCGTTACTATGGTCCACTATGATATGTGTAACATTCGTCTTGGAAACCAAATCTCCCCTGGCCCTAAGCTTTTTTTAATTGTTCGTTCACATTCCAGTAATATTTCAAAACGTTCTTAATGAGTCATTGAAAGTGATTTTTACCTAAAAACTGTTCATCTTCATAAATGTAATTTTTGGGGGCGCTTATTCTGCTGTTAATCCCTTACATATATTTTTCATATGATGTAACTAGTATGATTGTGTCCAGATATTTAAATTTATTGAATTGGCTAAGATTTTTTTTTCTTTTATTGTACAATCACACTTTGGTGTTATCTTTTTTCTTTGATATAACCACTGTTTCTGTTTTCCTGGTATTCGGGTAGTCTATTTTGCACTCTCTATTACTACTCTATTACTACAAAGTGCAATAGTTGTTACAGATTTGTTTGCGACTTCGGCTATCAAACTTGCTATCTATGTAATGCAGATTGTTTATAGTCTATATTTGATATCTCTCATTATTATTTCACTGTAGAGACAGGAGATATGCAATGAGAAAATACATCCTTGTCTTTCTCCTTGCTTTGCCTGTTCATAGTTGTCTACTTTACTCCCATTTTAATTGCTGCTAATTGTTTCCTGTAAATAGTGTTTATTATTCTGGGATCTTTCCCATCCATTTTAATGTTTTCTTCAACATGTTGATCATTTCATCATATTTCACTTTATCAAATGCGTTGGTGTAATTTATTAAGCACAAGTATAGATGTTTCTTTGTCTCATTTTATCTCTCTGCTATTGTTCAGAACGTATATATTGTATTATTTATTCCGTTCTCTTCCATAAATCAATGTCTGATCATGTACTAATTCCCATTTTTAATTTCGTTCTTGTCCTTTTTATCATAATTCTGAGGTTGATTGTACGAAATGTTCCATATTCAATCGCTTCTGGTCTCTTGGATAAAGCTTTAAATAAAGATTCCAGCATATCACTGGGTATTTATCCTTAGTTAAAAATATCTTTCAACAGTTAACTTAATATTTCTGCTCTAAATAATCCCAATACGTCTATACCTCTACTTTGACTCCGTGTGGTTCTTGTCTTTTTCCTTTCTTCATATGTTATCTAGCATTAGTGATTTCTTCGGTTAGTATTAGTAATCCACACAATTACTTTTATCTGTTAATTCTGCTCTATCGCCATCATATATCTCTCTTATTCCATCTCTTTTTCGCACAATCTTCTTCAATTAATCCTTTCACTGTCTTTGATTTAAAATAAGCTTTGTCTGTTTGTTTGTTTGTATTTTTCATTTAAATTCCTGATTTGTCAATTTCCAGAGGGATCACATTTCAATGCTCTCAGTGGTCTTTTCTTAGTCCTTAAATTCAATATTATAATGTGGCGGATTCATTTCAACAAATTGCTCTGTTATTATACGTATAGCGGCTATTTGGTCAACGCAGAATCGGTTTTGCTGGAAGCCTGCCTGTCCATCACTTAGTTGTTTGTCACTGGTATCTCTTAAACTCTCCAGAATGACCCGCTTAATATTTTCCATAAACTTACAATTATATTATACCTCTTCGGTCTTCCAGACTGCTAAATCTAAACAGCACAAAAATCAAATTTACAGTCTTAACCAAGAGAGTATATCCGTTAACATGCACTGTTACAGTAATATTAGCAGTCGGCCTTCACAAGAGAAGAGGATGCGTTAGTGTCATTGATAAGGAGCTGTCATAAACGCGAGCAGTCGAGTGTTCAACGTCTACACTCGTCGTCTCACTAAGTGTGTCAAAGACTGGCATCTCCTCCTCCGTGCACTCAGAGCAACACAATGTGATGGGGTTCTATCACATCCAAGACCTATTACAAGTTGCTGCTTCAGAATATGTGTTTTTTCTTTCTTTTTTTTTCCCCCACCTCACAACGGAGACTCAACTCAACCATGAATATATGTGTATCTTTAAATCAATACTAAATTCGGACACCTTTATTCGCATATATGAATTATAGCGCTTTCGAAGTTGAAATTTCTCATTTACATGCTTTTACATTATTGAAGAACCTGTTTTTGAAGAAATCCTTTATGTAATAACACGACTTAAAAACAATAAGGCAACTGGGGCTGATGGAATTGCTGCTGGATTTATAAAGGCAGGTGGCCATGCATTACATCTAAAGCTATACGAACTAATAAAAAAAATCTGGAGGACAGAAGAATTACCCCATGACTGGAAAGAGTCATTATTGATACCTATCATTAAGAAAGGAGACAAGTTCCAATATGAAAATTATAGAGGGGTACGCCTATCACTACTGTCCACAAGCTATAAGATACTATCCGCAGTATTACTAAATAGACTACCACCATTTTCAGAAGACATATTAGGTGACTACCATGCGGGTTTTAGACAAAACAGATCAACAATAGATCAGATATTTATCTTACGACAAATAGAAGAGAAAAAAAGGAAAATAAAAGAGATCTCCATAACATTTTTGTGGATTTTAAAAAGGCTTATGATAGTGTCCATAGGAATAGTCTATGGAATGCTATGCAGGAATTTGGAATACCAAGGAAGTTAATTAACATGACCAGACTATGCATGGAAGATACTTATAATATAGTAACATAAAAAGGCAGGAAATCAGACCCTTTCCAAATGACATCTGGCTTGAAACAGGGTGATGCACTATTGCCGCTCCTTTTCAATCTAGCTCTAGAGAAAGTTGTAAGGAAGGCATCGGAGGAATGTGCTATTGGAAGAACTTCCAGACTACTTGGTTATGCAGATGATATAGATATTATAGGGGAAAATGAACAAAAGACATCGGAAATATTGACTCACTTAAAGGAAAAAGCTCAACAAATGGGGCTGGTTATCAACCAAGATAAGACAGAATATATGGTAATTTCAAGAGAAGGAACGGCTAAACACTCTGGCCACATACAAATAGATAATATGACCATTAAAAGAACGGAAATATACAAATACCTGGGTACAATCTTCAACTGCTCCAACATAATAATGGAAGAAATACAAGCTAGAATCAACTCTGGAAATAAGATATACTATGCACTACAACATTTGCTAAAATCAAATGCGCTATCTCGTAACACCAAGATCACAATATACAAAACACTGATCAATCCAGTTATGCTGTATGGCTCTGAAACCTGGAGTACAACTAAAGGAGACGAAGCCTTGTTACAAACCTTAGATAACAAAGTCTTAAGACGCATCTTTGGGCCCATTAGGGATACACAAAGTGGAGAGTGGAAAAGAAGAAGCAACAAAGACATTTATGATCTGTTTAAGTCCCCGCTAATCACTGGTATCATGAATGCTAATAGACTACAATGGCTGCGGCATATAGAAAGAATGGAAGATAATAGGGAAACAAAACTCGCTTACACTCAGGACATAAATTACTGTAGACCCCGAGGTAGACCAAGAAGACGGTGGAGAGATAATATACATATTGACCTACAAGCACCTGGAATCAGCGACTGGCAAGAGAAGGTCAACCAGAGAGACGAATGGAGACGGCTTGTATCTGCAGCAAAGAACCTCAATGGCTCGGAATGCTGAAGAAGAAGAAGATGCTTTTACATTGGTTGGTCGCATATAAAGGACCCGGAAAGTCCGACCATTTGAGAATAAACTATTTTCGGAGTGCAACAACAGCCAGACATCGAACCATCATCAGTATGTAGTTATCCTTCGCAGAACGTCGCTAACATCATGGCCAGGCGGAAGTCTTCTCAATCCGCGGTAGGTTCTACTGTCTAAAAGATGTTCCTACCGAAGGCATCTGAAATGTCTTGTGTTTTTCTTAGTGCTGGTCGAGCCTATCCTCAGTTTCCAGGAACCCTACCTTTCACAACTGTTCTCTCCAACCCACTGCGTCGTGTAACATGACCAAGGTATGTCAGTTTCTGAGACATGATGCGGTTTATGGTCCACTTTTCCTCGACGTTCAGATCTGGTAGTATGTCAGTAGTTGTTTATTATTTTTTTGTCATGTTGGTCCACAAACCATAGGCTTCATATTTTACAGATGCATTGTGGACTCCGGTAAACATAAATAAAACACACTAAATACTATTTGCGAATATGTGGATAGTAAGCTAAATAAAACACAAACTACACAAATATCTTATAGCCAGATAGAGTCCCACACAACATAAACAATAAATTTACAGTGAGCAGTAATTAAAACTGCAGAGGTGATTTAATTAACAGTCTTGCTTTTATGTAACTTGAATTCTCAATTAGTGGATCGTGAATTAAATGTTAACATTGTTATACAAAATCAGCGCACGTGAATGCAATGGCTAGGATGTTACGTTGACAATGGCATGAGATCGGTCAAACAAGGGTTCGATGCTTGCACTAGCCGCTCGCTGCGTGAAGGAAATACTAGCCACCTTTTTCTCCGTGCATTCAGGCCTAAACATGTGATGGTGCCAGCAGTTCATATACCCACCGCAGGTTTTTGCTTCTTTATGGTTTATTAAATCTAGGAATTAGTCATGAAAGCATCGGCACAAACCTTTTTCCGCATTAGAAACGTCAAACAACATGCTTGTTTCTGGAGACGAGGGCTTTGGTGAGGATCTTACAGGTGTTGGTAGTTCTATAATTGATAAATCTAAAATATTACTAGTTTTACTCATTCTATTATATTATTAAGTATCAACCACACTAAAATAAGTTCACATAACCATAAACAATTTTAATTGATGACCACTTTGAAATCCATTGATCTAGATGACAAAGAATAATTCACGTGATCTTCCGAATTAATAGGTCCAACTCGTGAGTTTGAGATTAAGAAATTAGCCAGACTTGCAAGAGGCGGGAGAACTGCCAGAGACATACTTTGCCAATATTAGTAGTTCTGCAAAAGACCTGCAACTTGATAAGAAAAACGACGAGGTTATATGGCAGACCCTCGCGTGAGGTTCAGTAAAACCAGCACAGATCCTGCTGGAGCCCCAGCGTATCCATTAACTCGCACCTCATTTAACGAAGACAACGCACTACCATTTTCTTTCACATTTTTAATGATATTTCATGCTGCAGTCAAATCTTTCTTAATCGCTTCGTGAATCCCGTCGTCAGTAGTACGTTGTCGCCGGTATAGATTCTCTGTCACTTCTGGTGCCTGTGACCAGGCTTGAGTTCTCGAGTCATTAAAGAGAGATCACATTTCCAATATGCGTTCTGGAATCTGAGAATTATTTTGACTACAGTATTGGTCAGTTTAGATAGCTTTCATTATGTAGAGATGGGCTTGTAATCTACGGTCTCATGTGCGGAGATTAAAAACGATGGAAAGCCGTGTTCTGTCTAGTATTAGAATGAGGTCTTGTGGATGATTGATATAAATTGTCCGTCTCCATGCATTTATTAACTTTCCCTTGATAATGACTTTGCTTTATTTTGTGTGTCTGACCATGCAACGAAATTGTTGCTTCTGTGTCTTCTTTTGATAGTCTGTCAGCTGCCTAACTTTCTTCAGCATTACAGTGTGCATGAGTCCTCTTCATTGTAATTTTGTGTTTGGGAAGACAGATGATTTAGATGTTCCATGGTTCTTTTTGTTAGAAGATCCTCGTGTTCATTTTAAATAATCTGGAGACTGATATTCAGTAACAGAGAAAAACTATATTGAATCCCTTGGGTTTGTGTTCCTACGCTATCTTTGTAGCTTCCAGAATTGTCTGAGTTTCATGCTCGTTGTTTGTTCGGAGTCCTTCAGTAGTTATCGGCTGTTCCATTGATTAGCATTGGGCATTACAAACCTCCATTTCATACTGCTTCTTCTCAAGATCTTCCGTCGGTGAAGACTTGAATACGCTGTGACCTAGGATATTGGACGTTGAAATAATCTAATCATATTTCATATTAGGGATAGTTTGAGTTTCCAAATTTATGGTCTCGATGCCTAGGATTGCAAGACGTACAACAGGCGTTAGGGTATTGCATTGGATGTTATATCATTCCATTAGTTTGTTTGGTTGTTCTGGGTCTTCAAAAATGACTTTTCAATTGACAATTGTCATCATCATCTTCAACTTTTACCATCAAGCATGATGGAGAGAATTAGTTGACGTTCCGGCGCCCGATGGGTGGCACGGGATAATGTTATTCCTGTGTTTGTACAATGGCATTGATATCGTCAATCCATTTACTTCTTGGGCATCCTCTTGTTCTCGTATCAATTCTGCCGTTATGTAGTGCCAGTGCTGGTAGTTGATGGTATTCCATTCTAACGTGATGAACCATTTGATCTTCTGCTTTCAGTATATGTAGCACAGTGAGTTGATCTCATTGTCTGTTTTATAACATCATTTTTTACGCGGTCTTGGATAGTTATGTTAGCAGCTCGTCTCAAACATCTCGTCTCACGGATGTTGATTTTACATAAGTGTGATTTGGACAATGTCCAAATTTGACATTAGTAGCACAGGGTTGGTGTGAATAAGTTATTTATTATTTGTCGTTCTGCGGTCATATGTCTATTTGGATGTTTCAGTATGGGTGATTTGACATTGGTAGCACAGGGTTGGTGTGTGCCATAAGCCTCAAGCATAGATAATCTAGCAGGTTCACCAGCAGTGGAAAGATAAGGGAAAACTATTATAAAATACTGCGCACGTACAGAACGCACCCGTACGCGCATATTGAACGCAACGTAGAAACGGTAACTAAGGAGCAGGCCAGGGTGACCAGATTGGCTTTTTAAACTCCAAATTTGGACAAATTTGGCTTTTTTAAATCAGGTTTGGCGTCAGAAAATCATTTCGGCTTTTTGGCTATTTTCTTGGCTTTTTTACATTTTTTAATGGCATGTGCCTCTTTTTGAATTTTTCAAGTTAATTGTTGTTTTATTTTATTCTTTTTTAGCTAAAACAAATGCAAAACGATAAGCTTAGCGTATGGTTTTCGTACTGTACTTGTAGTGGTCATATTCTATGCGCACTGACGCACTGCGCAGCTTTCTGTTTTGTTCAGTTTTCAAATTCATTATACCTTCATCTCAAGTATTTCTTCTTATTGAGCCTATTATTATTATCATGCCAAAGTGGAAACCATCTTATGATACTAATCGGAAATATAATGATCAATGGGAAAAGGCATTTGTGTCGCTCAAGAAATCCACTGACGGTTCTGAACAGGCATATTGCAAATTGTGCCATTGTAATATTGTTCCAAGATTTTCAAATCCCGCAAATCATGCAACAACAGAAAAGCATAAGCGGAGCGCCATCTTCTTCACAAAAATCACTTTCAGTTGTGACAATAAGAAAGAAAATTTATGATAAAGTCAAATTAGCATAGTTACAAATTGCTGTTAGCATGGCCTGCCATAGTGCCATACGCACCATCGATCACTTAGGTGAAATAATGGTAGCCCATGGATGTGGCAGCACTCTTGGTCAGATAAAATTGCACCGAACGAAGTGCATAAAAAATGTTATTTCACCATCTTTAAGATCTGATCTAATTCTAAATCTGCAAAACAAGAAGTATACACTCATCATTGATAAGTCCACTGATGTCTCGACCCAAAAGTATTTGTGCATTTTAGTTAGATACCTCAGCGATAAAAGAAATGAAATTACTACTAGTTTTCTAGGTTTGATTCCAGTTCAGGGGGCTACAAGAGAGAATATATTTAATTTGATTAACAATGAAATTGAAAAATGTAATCAATCATTAACAAATTGCATTGGTTTTGCATCCGATGGTGCTTCCAGTACGGTTGGAAGCAACAATTCAGTTTGGTCCAAAATGACAGATGTATCTCCTTCATGTGTTCAGTATAAGTGTGTTTGCCATTCATTAGCATTGTGCATCAAATATGCAGTGTCAAAACTACCTTCAAACATTGGATTTTTGCTGACAGAAATACCACATTGGTTTAGACATTGCAATCTAAGACGAGAAGCATTTAAAAATTTATTCAAAATTATGAACTCATCGACAGAATTTCAGCAAGCTAGAACTGCATCACTTCCTTTTGAGAAAATTTCTTCTACTCCCTGGCTTGTCCGGGGGAAAAGTAATATTCAACATCCCAATGAATTGGGAAGAATTCAATGCTTATTTTATTTCTGCTGAATTAGCAAATTATGACACTAAATTTAAGTCACGACTTATAAAGGAAATGCTTCTAGATCAAAGAAACTACCTTTATTTTAATTTTGCAACCCCTATTGTGCAGGAATTCGAAAGGTTAAATAGCCGTTTTCAGAAAAGTAACGCAGATCCTCACGAATTACATGAAGAACTATTTTTGCATTATAAGAGTCTTAATGGTAGGATTTATGATACCAATAATAAGAAAAAAAGATATTTCTAATGTTGATTTTAGCATCAAATTCCTATCAGAGTGTGATAACTACATTCAGAAAAGTTCTGATACGAAAATTAATTGCCAACAAGAGGTCTTAGATCTCAAAGAAAGATGCGTATCCATGCTAGAAGCACTTGATCAAGTTAGAAAGCGGCTTCCTTCAGCAAGAAATATATTTAAAGATCTAACCAATTTTAGCCCTGGAATAATCTTAAACCAGGCTTCTAGACCACTATTTTCGAAATTGCCCTTTTTGAATTTGGCTGAAGAAAACCACCATACTATTATTGAAAAACAATACAGAAAATTGCCTTTTATAGATTGGAAGGAAGAAGAACAATTTAAAGAAAATGGACTGCCTAAAGATACAGAGCAGTTCTGGCAAGGAGTCATGAAACATCCCCAATTTAAAGAGCTTGCTTCTTTTGCTCTTACTTGCTTAATAACCGAGCTGGTCATCCTAGTCCCTGCTTGCACTTAGAAAGAGAGATGCACACAAAAGTAAGCTACTTCAAAAAACTGGTCACGGTTGTTAAAAGCGAAAAATGGGCAGAGGTGTGTCAAAGCGTAAGCACAGACAAGTCACTGAAATTGTTCTGGCGACTACATAAAAGCATGAGGGGTGTAGTCAAGAATAAGAGCATTTCTGGCTCTCATCTGGCAGAGGACTGAAGAGGACAAGGGCAAAGCCCTCTTTGAACGCTACCTTGAGCAAAGCAACCAGACAGACATGGGAGGCCGAAATCTGGCCAAGGAGGTCACCTCAGACAGATGCAAGGCCCAGAACACTTATGATGAAGACACAGTGACAGTGAAAGAAATCAAGACTGTGCTTCGACGATCAAAAAACAGTGCTCCAGGTCCTGATGGCATAAGATACGACGACATAAATAGGTGTACTGACAATGAGCTAGAGAAACTAGCAGACATGTACAACAACAGTATAGGGAGTGCTAACATCAAGGAGGAATGGTTACACAGCTATCTGATTCCCTTGCCGAAGCCTGACAAAGACCACACAAAAATTCAGGGACATCGAATTATAACCATGCAGAATACAATAGGCAAGCTGCTGGAGAAGGTAATTGCCAGGAAAATATCAAGCCAACTAGAGAGGCAAGGTGTTTTCCCACCCACCCTGGGTGGGTACCGTCCAAAGAGAGAAACCTGGACCAATGCAGCAGTCTTTGCCCAGGATGTCTATGAAGGTTTCCACTCAGGCACTGAAACCGTTGCTGCAGCGATTGATCTTTAGGACGCATACAACAGAGTACCACTGGATTTTTTAATGTTTCAGCTAAGTCCATTCCTCCTTAGTTGGATCGCTGCAGCCCTCTTCCAACGGAAAGTAGTTTTTAGATGTGGCAGTTGGACTTCCACAGGGATCACCATTATCTCCGGTACTGTTCAACGCCTACACAGTGAGAATCACCAGTGAGCAGATCACTGGACCTGGCAGGACATTGTCATATGCCGATGATGTTTTAGTGTATCGTCAGGGTAAGGATAGAGAGCAGGTTGCTGTGGAACTACAAACCGAACTCAATCGCATAAGTACGTGGTGTGATGAAGCTGGGGCAATGGTCACCCCAACAAAGGCAACAGTGACTTGATTCTCGTTGAATAATCATATTGTCAACACTCCAACACCAACTGTAATGCTGTGTTCAGAGAAGGTGGAAAGAACGCAGGCAATGAATTACCTGGGGATACGGTTTGATCGAAGCCTTGCTTATAATGTGCACATAGACCAGGTGATAACAAAGGCCAAGCGGGGTTTGGCAGCGATGCGGGTGATGGCGGCAGCAAACTGTGAGCAGCTCCATCTATGTCTTCTGTACGAGGGGCTGGTCATGTCTGAGCAGCAAATTAAAAGAGGGGTGGCCAAACAAGAACACTACGCAGGAAGCCAAAGAAGATTGATAAACCAACACAGAACTGGCGTCGTTAGCCGCTACACGTTGCGGGATTTGCTGAGGAGGGGATCCGAGCACTTATGGACTGAATGGTTCGATGTGCAATGAGGATGATCTGTCGACTAACTAACTAACTAACTAACTTGCTTAATAACACTTATTAGCAATACTGCAGTGGAGAGGATGTTCTCTCTTTTAACATGCATAAAAACCAAAGCAAGGAATAGACTTCAGCTATCTCTCTTAGAAGCAATTATTAGAATTAGAGAGGAGCTATTATCTTCAAACAAGTGCTGTAATGAATTTGTTCCTTCATCCAAAATGTTGAATGATTTCAAAGCTGGAAACTTATGCTAATGAATTCTGTACTGAATTTCTCAACAATGAAGAGGAATACTTATTTGAAGAATAGGTCTTCATGTGATTTAAGTATATTTTAAATATATCTTTTTACTGGGCAATGTTTGGTGTCAACGTCCTAAAGACCTAGGGAAATGAAACTCGGGTTCAGGCAGGCAACAAACTCCATTCTGATACTTTCTGATATAATTTATTCACAGTAATCTGGCGAAGAATGGGTTTCGCAGCCAGTTACAATATTTACGATATCACAGGAGTTCATAACAAAGCAATCATACACATAACCATCACAGCAAAACTCTATCAACTATCTTATAATCAACAATCCTTAAATACACTTGGTATCTATCTATCAAGCCCCCCTTAAGCTAAACCCTCCTTCGTCCTCGGTGTCCAGTCGCCGTCTGCCCTTCGACGTGTCGGGCGGACACGGGGTGTAACTCTCTTCGAGCTTCTCGTGGAAAAAGTCCTGGCACGCGGTAGGCGGGTTCCACCTGTGTCCACGGAACTGTAGGCAAACTGACCCATCATTCTCGAAGGCTCGAGATTGTTCGAGCGTTCGAGTGGTTACGTTTACTTCCCTTATATTGGTGTTATATCCCTTCTATAAATCCCTTCTAACTTTATGTCCATACCTACTCTCTGTGAGACCTTGACATTTGGCTTTTTATTTGGCTTTTTCATTTTTACTGAGAAATATTTGGCTTTATTTTGGCTTTTTTATTTCGTGATTTGGTTTCCCCCACGGCGATCTGGTCACCCTGCTAAGGAGTTGGGTAGAGAAAGGCTGAAGGAGGAACATCACCATGCAATTTGGAAAAACCAGTATTTGAAAGTTTGAAACCAGGGAAGGTCCAGTTCAGTTATTATATAGGGAAACAAACGCATTTGCTACAATGTGTAGAAGGAATTAATGTATAGATCGGCACGCAGTTTATTCTATAAATAATCTTGTTCAGAAGTTCAAGCGGGTCAGTCCATCCGTAACTATGGCCAGAAGATTGTGTGGTATCACCCTAGACAAGTAGATATTCGGTAGCCAGCTGTAGGATGAGTAATATGATTGTTTGACTGTGGATGAATGTGAAGCAATGCAGTATCGTGCATGACGATAACTAAGTGAGAAACTAAGGGATATAAGGGACAGAACGTGAGTGTCACATGGGAGTGTGTATACGGTCGTAGACCGGCATAAGTGTGATGATCGACGTTGTGATACTGTCTACAAATAAACTTAGCCTGTGTTAGGACGCACACGAGTCCTGTCATTTATCAACATTCATCATCAACCAACTGTCATATATATGTCCGTCAAGGAAAGTAAGAAGTACGACCCGTATCAGAGTGTGACTAGAGTAGAAGGGAATTATATTGATATGCCTGAGAATGTGTATTTGTGTTGCCATGGTGGTAGAGGGTAGCGGATAATCAACAATAACATAATTATCACGAAAACGCATTCACACTCACACACGCCATAAATGATAAAGGAAAGCCGCAGGGCTATACGTGGCAGTGTGAATATGTTATTTATTATTATTTTTGTCGTTCTGCGGTCATATGTCTATTTGGATGTTTCAGTATGGGTGATAGTTGACATATAAGCGCACTTGCTTTTTGACATCTTGCTTCGATTTCTCTGTCTATTCTGCAATCTTCTGTGATTATACTTCGTAGATATTTACATTCTTAAACTTGTTGCAGATGTGTGCTATTTAGCAGTATACTTTGTAGTCTAGGAGATCTGCTAATCTGCATTACTTGCGTTTTTGTTGTATTTGTATTCCTATAGAACCTGCTGCATATTCTACTCAGATTATTAATATGATTTTGCTGTCTGCCCTCGTCGCTGTAAAACAGGCACTGATCATTTGCAAATAAAAGCGCATTTATTGCGAGTGGATGTGCTGTTTTGTCTAAAGTAAAGAGTTCAACATTTTCTGAATCGGTTCTGTCATGGCTTGCTTGTTTGGATATTATGTCTATTTATGTCGTAAACAGCGGGCGTGGGGAGTGGAGAGCACATATCCGTGTCCTAGTCCTAAATTGACTGCGAACATATCTTATATACTTTCGTGTGTTCTTACTGCATCTTTGCTCGAATGGTATATAGCTGTGATGTCTTCTAGTAGCTGCCCTTGTATCCCGAGTCTTCAAGGATGGTCTATAATTTACATCTATCTACTCTATTCAGCCGGTCTCTCTGGCGAGGGGTTACACGACTTTCTCCGTAATCCCGTTTATCCACACAGGGTCTCGCAGCGCGCGAAAATTGGAAGCGGTTCTACCCGCGCTGGTGAATTGCGGGATACTGAGCTGGCCGCTCAGAAAACAATGACAAACTACTGAGCGTAATCTTGCCAAGAAATCAACAATCAGCTGAAAGATGCTGATGTTGACAGCGATGTCCTGTAAAAGGATATGCGAAATTTAAAAAAAAACAAAATTTTTTTAACTCTATTGAAAGCTTTTTTCCTGATCTACAAACACAGTATTCTGCTGATTACTATATTCGATGGTTGTTGTTGTTTATTTAAACATATTTGTCTTAGTGCGAATATTGCATCAGTGCAACTTTTATATTTTTTGAAAACAAATTGTACTTTGCTAAACTGTTTTTTGACTATGAGTCTAGCTCTTTGTTCCACTTATTTTGCAGTTATCAACTGTCTTAATAGGCGGCTGAAGCTGAGTATATGCTAAACAATTCTAGGTCAGTTCTAAAACTAAAAGCCTTAATTCTTTTCACCTGGAACAGTGGTCACTGCGTTTCTTCCTCTGCGCTTTTATAGAGAGCATCTACATTCCAAACAATGGCACTTGATTAATGACAGTAAAATGACAGTTTACCTTCAACAATCTTGGTTTAACCAGACAAACGGCTAGCTTCTCCGTACATAACATGTATTTACATCACAATGATAAAGGCGAATGACATATATGTTCTCACGTGTACTTCTGTCGGTCTACGGAGATCATGCATTCATTCATTCATTCATTCATTCATTCATTCACTCATTCATTCATTCATTTATTCATTCATTCATTCATTCATGCAGTAGCATGTCCTTTGCAGAACCTAGCTCCCATAACAACCCTACGGAAAACTTCTCGATCATAAGCAAGATGTCCCGCGTCCGATATACCCATTTGGAGATCATCCACCACATCCTGCACCTTTTTTCTTTGGCGGTCTACGGAGATACTAAGTTGGAAATATATTGTCTCATAATTGGGTAGTTTTCAATTATGTCCTCTAATAGCGCATGTTGTCAGCATCAAAATTATGTCTTCCATTCAAACGAATCTTGATCTCTTCTTGTTTCAGCAGCATTGCGTTCCTGATAGTACCGTAATAACAGTAAAACTCTCAAGGCAGCAATATAATCCTGCTCATTGCAGTTTGTAAAGTGGGGACTTCTGCACTTACGAACTGCAACCTTCTCTTTGGCCCCTTGTGAAAACCTATCTAACCATTCTCTGTCACAAACAGTGTGGCATCATAAGTGAACGTCGTTATCTCGTGCTCGCTAGCGGTGCTCATTAGCCCTGATGCAAGTAGTCAATAACCTTAACATGTTCGGGAAGTGTTCAACATCCACACAGTAACATTGCATTTAATTACGTCCCACTAGCTTTCGGGAATATAAATCAATGAGTTAATTATGTATCGTTGTTGTTTAGCTTGTTTGTTGATGCATCGGTTATTTATTTTAACTTAAAAATATCGCGAAAAGTATTTCTGTATCTAGTGCTCGCTGTGAAATAAATGATCACTGTACTACCTGCATTGATTGATTCAGTTATGAAAGACACCGACAAAGTTACTAAAAATATATTCTTATAGGCTCCGTCGTATGTAAAACCTGGTTCTACACATCCTCCAACAAACACACAAACCGCTGGAATAAAACACAAAATGAACATAGTGCTGATAAGTATAGTCATTTTGGATGCTTTCTTGTCCTTAGAAGCCATATTCGTTTCATTACCGGAATTGCCCTTTGCCAGATTGTTAACTGCAGAACTTGCTGCTCTCCAAGCTGCTTGCTGGTTCAGTTTGACTACAAGTGTAACTGTACATATTACCACTAGTAAGAAGCAGGATATGGGCATGAACACTCCATTGATGCCGTATGATATCTGATCGACAATTTTCCTCCTGGTCGGGTCCATGTAAAAGATGAGACCAATTGCTGTATGGTTTCTGTCTGGGTCAAATTTCCATCCAAGACCTAAGGAGAAGTAAGCAAATGCAGACAAGCCTAAAGTGACTATGTATATTGCCACCACGGATATTATATGTCGTCTTCTTGTAAAAATGGTTTTCACTTTTAGTGGAAGGATGACGCAGACGCATCTCTGGAAGCTAATAAAAGCAGTAATCCACCCAGTTGTTCGGGTAAATATTACGTGCGGCCAGATACCACTGATGAGTTGAACCTCGTATGAGATCAGGAAAACCTCGGCCTCTCTGAAAGCAGGAGTGTAGCACACGTTTGACCACATGATAGTGATGAGGGAACAGAAGTCTGACACAGTCAGTGCTAGCAAACAAATGTTGGTTGCTTCTGACAAACCCTGCTTGATGAATATCGTTGTATTTATTACGTTAGCAACTGTTCCCAATATTGAGATAGTTTGACAAATGATGCCCAGGTTTATAAACATTATGGTGAAAAACATCTCGTCACTTATGATATCTCGCTTCATTGCCACTATACCATCTGTGTTTATAACAATGTTAACCTGTGAATCAGTGGTGATCATGTTTCTATGTCTAGACCGGAACTAGTTTCAAACTATTTAGAAAGTTCTCGCAGTCTGTATTCATTAATGAAGAGCTACCGAAGAAGGAACGATAGATTCTACAATAAACTATAAGTATAGGAGAAAAGCAAACAATACGTATTAAAGACAATGTCTTAGAGTGCAGGATAATGTGTCTGAACTCAAGAAATAGTCAGGAAATCATAAAAAGACTACACAAACTGAATTATATTGCTCCCAGTAATTGATGTGTAAACTACTGAAAATTAGTGGTTGCTTAAACGTATAATTTATTAATCATACAAATGCAAATACCAATAGGTATCCACTATTTACTTTGGACAAGCAATACAAAAAGGGAGGAAATAAAATTTGCTTACATAATCTCTACTAGTGCAAGATAATCAAGGAAGCAATATTTTCCCAGGCGCCAGATGAATTTTATTAGAGATCTAATATTAACAAATTCACGCAGTGCACTTCATTTACTACAATTATCTTTATCAATTATGTAAACATAAAGATATGTAATTGCTAAGGTTTAAGTGCGCATTGAAATATTACTTCGTCATTCATCAAATACCACTGATTGCCACATTTGAAATGTCACAGTGTATGACTTATGTAAACATACTGTAATTAGCTTAAGCAATTATCTACTTATTACCAAATGGACAAAAGCAGATTTAATTTCATTCCTTATATTGACTAAAATCTTACTCTTCTTAGTAACGATTAACCCATTTAAAAATATAAGTTCCAAATAATGACATTCCGGGTGTCCATATAACTGAATATTAATTAATAACAGTTAGAAGAAGACAAATACTGACATTTTGTCAGATCTGAACATCGAAGTAAACTGACTCGTAAGCTGCATAATGTCTCGGAGACATTACATTGGCCATATTAAAGTCAATATAATCCTGTGACTATGAATCTTTGCACTTCTTTTGTCTCATTCGCATTGCATTCTTTATGAGGTTTGATCTACAGGACTTGTGTATGTATGTGTCTTACATATATATCTCAAGTAATTTCCATGGCAGATACTGCCATTGAGATGTGGTGTTATAGAACGCCATGCATACTAGCGTGTGGTATTTTATGGTTATGTAACGACCTGTTTCTTACTCTCATTCCCATTAGCTGTTGCACTTCAAACTCAATGCGGCCCGCTGCCCATTCTCTGCTCTCACAACCCAGTGTTATTAGTACATTGTGCCAGTCTGTCATGTCATCCGGAACTTCAACCCACTCTCTTTCACGATTGATGGTCTCTAGATCACACACCTGACTTATAGAAAGTTCTGCCTGTGCCATCCAGGGCCTGCCTCGTCTTAGTCTATGGCCCTTTACCATATCCATTGCTGCATGCAGCGAGTGATCCCTGTCTGCGGCAACTCTCAGGAACCATTTGGCCTGAAGGACCCTATGTCTATCCGTCATTGTAGGTAGCGCCAGGATGTGCCTCGTGCAGATAATTGGTGTGTCCTTTGTGCACCCCAGTATTAACCGCATGATAGCATTCTGTATGCGCTCCAACCTTTCAAGCTGGCTTTTTTGTACTGTCAGCAGCCCCAAACCATACTCAATGACAGAAATTATTAACTACTGAAAGAGCCTGTACAGCGTCCTCTGATCTACCCGGTTGCTGCCATAGCCCTCAATGCATTAAGTCTTGAAAAAGGAGAGCCTGGCATATGAGACTACGACCTCTAGCATGAGAATGGAGGTGGTGGCAGTAACAGCGGCATTCCGGTGGCTAGAGGAGACTACTGCAACACACGTTGTGTTAATTACGGATGCAAAGAGTATGCTTAGCAAGGTGGAGAATGGAAGGTTTCGTGTGGAGTGGCTCTCGTCGCTTCAGAGGTCACAGATTGTGAGAATTGTATGGATATTTTGCCCTGGCCATGCGGGTGTACGGGGAAATAAACAGACTGATAGGCTAGCAGGGATTGCACCTCTTGGTGGTATCTTGCCTATGAACAAGGGGGAGGTGGTCGTGCGCTTGTGGGACCAGGTGAAGAAGGCGGAGGAACAGATTGAGAACCCATATGTGGAAAGAATGAGATTGCGGGAGATCGGCAGGGGTTCGGGAAGAATCTCAAAACTGAGAGGGAAGACCAGGAGAACTTTTAATCAGATAGCGGTGGGAACGATTAGTAGTATGACTCTTCGCTGGCTGTTGAACGAGGGGACTGAGCACGTATGGAAATGTCCTGAGTGCAGTGATGTCGGTTCTTAACTCAACTCAACTCAACTCAACTCTCATTCCCATTTCACCGGATCGGGCGGACATCAAAACCATTTGCAGAAAAAGATTGATTGATTGATTGATTTAGGAATCGACATCACAGCATTCGGGGCATTCCCATAAGTGCCCCGTCCCCATCCTCAGCAGCCCGCGAAGAGTTCCAACACTAATAGTACCAGTAGCAATCTGATTATAAGTCCGTCTTGCCTTTCCTCTGAGCGTTGAGCGTCGGCCAGATCCCTTCGTCACTCCTCGTTGTCTCATTCTTGCCAGACCATGGTAATCCAATTGCTCCTCCGAGGTGTGCACGTGCTCCCACAAGGCCGCAACCACGTCTGCCTTGTCATGTATTAATACTCTACCAAGTTCTGCAGAGCCAGCCAATCTGTCCGCCTGTTCATTTCCCAGCACACCGGCATGCCCCGGAGAAAAGATCCAGGCGATGCTTGTCACCCGTGACCTCCGAAGCGAGGCAAGCCACTCCGCACGAAGTCTGCCCGTCCTCACCCTCGTCAGCATGCTATCTGAGTCAGTTACAATCACGATGTGTGTGTGTCGTATTCTCCATCCAGCGGAGAGCCGCAGTGACTGCCTCCACTTCCATTCTTAAGCTGGATGTTGTGGTATCATATGCCAGGCTCTCCTGCCCCAAACATCGACCATTAGCTTTGGCTATGAACCCCTAGCCACTTCTCTCACCTCTTGACACCGAACCATCTGTGTAGATAATCACATCACTCGAGTGAGCATTGTCCTGAATTAGTTGCTGGATTTCCACTTTCGTGGCCCCTGCTGGCCACTCCCTGCACTCCCGGCTTAATGTGATTATAACTCTGCACAAGTCTGACTGCTCCGCTGGCACTCTGACCCACTCCTCTCCACGCCTAATATTCTCCAAGGGGCACACCTGTCTGCTCGTATCTTCCGCCTGAGCCATCCATGATTTCCCTCTTATCAGTCGCTGACCCTTAACAGCGCCCAGCGCCTCATGCAGTGGGTGGTCTGTGTCTGCAGCTACTCTGAGGTATGCCTTAGCCTGCATCACCTTTAGCCTACCAGCAACAGTCGGCAGACCAAGGATGTAACGCATACACACTACTGGGGTGTCTCTGGTGCATCCCAGAATGACCCGCATAGCTTCGTTCTGTATGCGCTCTAACTTCACCAGCTGACTCTCTGAGACAGTGAGCAGACCTAATCCATAATTGCAGAAAAAGAATCCATCCCTAACTGGGGACTGAATCCAGATTGCCGGTTTAATAAGCCAGTTAGTTATACACTAAGCTACCAGTTAGTTAGTTAGTTAGTTAGTTAGTTAGTTAGTTAGTTAGTTAGTTAGTTAGTTAGTTGACTGGTTAGCTGATTGGCTGGTTGGTTGGCTGGTTGGTTGGTTAGTTATTCAGTCGCGGATCCAACTTCACGACAACAGGTATTCCCCATTATGCTCCGTACCTGTGCCAGTGGTGAATAGCACGCGAAATGATCCTCACTGCCTTATGTGAAAAGTCGAATAGACACGAGTCTCGACAAACAAACATCCCGCACAGGTACACTGTGCATAATGTCACCGTTAAAATGACAACACAAAAGTCCACGGAAAATACAATTCATCGTCGATGGGAGCAGCATTCATTCATTCATTGGCACCTTGCCTTCTTGACAGACGATAGTTTGTTACATTGTGCTTCAAAAAGGCTTAATAACTACAACCCATGGTGGTGGCGAATGTGACTGATAAGGCCAATTCGCGCTGTAGATGTTCGTCCACAGTGGATGCATGTGAACACGTGGTCATTTTCATTTTCACCATCATGCACCATCTTACGCCTCACACGCTCGGTGTGTGACTTATCTGCTATAATTTTCTCCGTTGTCTTTATTCTATTTCTGATATTTGCTCTCCGTGCAAAACGTTCAGCGGCGACTTGTTCCCAATGTGCGTTATCAATGCCTGTATCAATCATGTCCCGTTTACACACATCTTTGTATCGTATTAGAGGCCGACCCTGAGATCTCTTACCCATCTGTAATTCACCAAAAAAAGATGCCCTTTAGTATTCTACCATCATCCATCCTCCTAACGTGTCCTATCGATCTAAGTCTACGAAGACTGAGCATGGCATATGCCGTCACACAACCTGATCTGTTTTGGCAGTAAGCCTCCTGTTCTCCCAGACTCTTTTTCTTAATCTGTTCATTGTTGTTGCTGCCTTACCAATCCTGATGTTGATTTCCTGATCTAGGGATAATTTGCTATTTACCTCTGATCCTAGATATGTAAAATGGTCCATTATCTCTAGTTCGGCGTCGTCGATAAAGATTGATGGCATCCCATGTGCACCTTGTTACATAATTTGTCTTCTGTTTGCTAATTGTAAAACCAAATTCAGAACAAGCATTGGAGAATGCAGATAGTAGACGTTGTAACTGTTCCTCAGAGTGGATCGTGATTGCAGCATCATCTGCAAAAAGCAACCTTCTTATCAGTACCCTCCTAAATTTGGTCTTGGCCTTCAATCTCTGAGCATCGCAGAGGCCGCCATCTGAGCGTGAGTGAATGTAAATACCATCATCCTGATCACGAAAGGCATATTCAGTAGAAGTCACAAGTATATTCCAAAGAGGGTTAGAGCTAGTACACAACCTAGCTTAACTCCACTCTCGATTTCAAACTCTTCTGAAGATGCTCCATCAAACTTGATTGTACCCTTCATGCCTGTGTGGAATGATTCCACAATGGACAGAAGAGTTGGTGGGCAGCCTTGAACAGACACTCACGACTGACCAAATCAAATGCGTTTGTGAGGTCGATGAAGGCAATAAACAGTGGTTGATTCTGTTCACGGAATTTTTTTTGCATTTGTCGCAATGAGAATATCATATCAATGGCAGACCGGATTTGTCGGATGCCACACTGTGATTCCGGGTAGACTTGATCTCCTAGGACTTAAAGTCTGCGCAGAGTAATTCTTGCAAATACTTTCCAACAATACACATAAGTGAGTGTCACAAAAATAAAACCCTGCGTTTAACCAATTGATTACTATAGAGACTTTCTGATTAACCGGCCTATCTGCAAAGCCAAAACTATTTTAACTAACAGAAAAAACAAATTGGATGTCAAAATCCCCATGACGGTCAAAAGTTGCAGCTGCACGTGTTTACACCTGGGGTCGACAACATGGGAACATTTGGAAGTGAGTGAGATGAGTCCATACATCGCTTTGACAGTTCATAAACAGGTTGGATTGAGAGCGGAAGTACTCAGCTCGGAAGAAAACAGTCCGTCTGTCATTTAGAGTTTCCGGACATCACGCAGATTGGCAGATTGTTATGGAAAACTGTTGTTGGAATCATACAGTAACTCGCTAGCTTGTTGGGGATGTCAAAACAAGTAATGACAACTCTGACAGTGACTAAGCCAGGGAGGATAGATTCTTGACAATGGATGATTGCCCAAATAACACCGGTGTGGACATAATGAATACCGTCACGTGACCAATTTTAGGTTTTGCCATAAACCATGATTGGGAGAAACAGTGTTGACCAAAACCGTAGATTATGATGGACGTGTTTGTGGGAGAGCTCTACAGTGTTAGATTAATTTAATATTAACTAGCATGTGTCGTTATGGCAATGTGTAGCAGCCATCCCGGAATGAGGCGGTTTTGCATAAGGTAGTCAATATAGTCTATTTAGGCCTAATTAATATAGGCAGTAGTCTTGTTAAAACTAGAGTGTGATGATTAGCACTGTTAGTTGAAAACTAGTTAGAGTAGTGAAGTGATAATTGGCTCTGCTAGGATGAATAGGATATAGGGGTGATAATTGGAGAGATTTTAGATGGGGAAAGTGTCCAATGGGGGGATCTTTCAATGGTTTGCCCACTGAAGTTGTGCACTCTGTTTATGGGTCTTTCCTTGTCACCGCCTGATTCGGACGTAGGTGAGGAGCTAATATGCTCTATGACAGAGTTTAGTTAGCTATAAAATAACTGAGCAAGGCAGTAGGCTTACACTCAGCCGGTAGGATCAGTGACTAGTACTATCACCAGATGTATTGTTTTTCATACAGGTTCCATACCAGTTACGAGGAAGTTCAACAATGGGTTTGATGAAATGCAACGTCAATTAGACATAACACCAGTTGGACACAAAAATGTTTCTTTAAAAAAAAAAAAAGGAATAATGTCCGACAAGGAAGCTCACCACCAGGAGAGCTCAATAAAGTCCGGCTCTAGAAAATCTAGGACAGGGAAATGGTGCAAACACTGCAGGTCGAATACACACAATGCTATTGACTGCAGGGGAAGGTCAGGAGACGTTCAATTCGGCGTGTGCTCCGGAAAACCTAAGGTGGAGCCCACCGAACAGGTCGAGGCCGAAGGAGAGACTCCAGACCAGGAAAAACCACCTGTAGTGGAATTGGTAGAAGTTAACGGTCATCAAGTGGAGTGTTTATACGACACAGGACTGGACGGGGAGGTCGTGATTTCTGCGGATCTGGTACATCCAGAACAATTCACAGGTGAAACCATGGAGATACAGCCTGCACAGAAGAGTGCTGTAGCCATGAAATTGTCAATTGCCAGAGTGGATATTCGGTCAAGATATGTCACCGGCATCATCAAAGCCGTTGTGTTGACCGATCCCATTTGTCCCGTAATCCTCGGTTTCCGGTATGTCTTTCTGGTAATACCCAGGGAGACAATCCATATGGGAGCAATACAGACTCGCTCTCAGACGAGAACGGATGAGGCAGAAACAAATGTGACTAACCCACTGCCAGGGGAGTTGCGAACTGCCCAGAGTGAGGATGCTACTCTACGTCCTTGCTACAAAAAGATGCAGAAAAGTGCTGATCCACCCAAACGGGGGCAGTACTATATGAAGAATAGGATACTCTACAGGAGAGCCGGAAGGGGAGACAACCTACATGGTCAGTTGGTGGTCCCAATGGCCCATCGTTCCCAGATTCTTCATATGGGGCATACCATCTCATTCAGTTGGCATATGGGTATTGCCGCCACAATGCAGCGATTTTCCTGCCATTACTATTGGCCGGGAATGACAGGTGATGTGCGTCGGTATGTGAAGTCATGCCCTGAGTGCCAGAGGGTGGCACCGAAACACTGGACAGCACCGGTGGTCTTGGGTGAAATGCCCATCATGAACTCTCCTTTCGAGAGGGTAGCCATCGATATCGTGGGTCCACTTCCTAGGACTAGGAAGAGGATCATGTACATACTCACCATGGTGGATTGCTGTACAATGTGGGGTGAAGTCATACCGTTGACAAAGATTGACTCGAAAAGAGTGGCGGACGCACTGATGGAGGCCTTTACAAGATTGGGCTTTCCTTATCAAATACTGACGGACAATGGGTCCCAGTTTTGTGGAAAACTCACGGAGGAGGTATTTAGGGTGTTCCACTCTAACCACATCCATACCAGCCCTTACCACCCTCAAGCCAATGGACTAGTAGAGCGTTTCAACGGCATGTTGATGACAATGCTCAGGAAACTAGCGCAGGAAAAACCTGATAGGTGGGATGAATATATCCCAGCAGCACTCTTTGCCTATCGGGAAGTTCCTCATGGCTCAACAGGACTACCACCCGCTACGTTGCTGTTTGGTCGTCTAATCAAAGGACCGTTGGAAGCCATGTTGAGGAGTTGGACTGAAGAGGGGGCGTCAGAAGCAGGGATCTCATCCTATAAATACGTGGAGGAACTGAAAGAAAAACTCCACAAGGGATGGACTCTGGCAAATCAATACTTGAAAAAGGCCAGGAAAAGACATGCGGCTTACTACAACCCTAGGTCTAAAGACAGATCTCTAGAGGTGGGAGACAAAGTCTTGTTGCTACTCCCAACGGGAAACAACAAACTGGAGATAGGTTGGCAAGGACCATTTCCCGTGGAAAGGGTGATATCCAGAACCAACTATCAGATCCGGATCCGGGGAAAGTCGAAGATTTTCCATATCAATCTCTTGCGGAAATATGAAGAGAGACCCGGAGACAAGGCAGCTCACCTCATGGCAATGGCAGTTGCAGTGGAGACTGAAGTGTGAACCAGCGAGGGCAGGGAATATCCCTTGGTACACCAGGAAACCTATAGGGATGTGCAAGTGAACCCTGATCTGACCTCCCAGGAGAGGGAAAAGATAACCCAGGTTCTCATGTCTCATAAGGGGATACTGACTGATAAACCAGGACGAACAAGGTTGGTTGAGTTCGAGATTACTTTGACCACACAGGAGACTGTTCGTCAACAGGTTTACCCAGTGCCATTCTCTAAAGAAAAGGCCCTGGAGGAGGAAATACAAAAACTGTTTTAGGATGACGTGATTGTGCCATCCACATCCCAATACAATGCAGGGGTAGTTTTGTTACGGAAACCAAGCGGAGAACACCGGTTGTGTATAGACTACCGACTTCTGAACAGTCACACACAATTTCAGGTGGAACCTTTGCAGAATCCAACGCAGTTATTCGCTAGGCGCCATAAGGCTCGGTACTTTTCAAAGGTGGATCTGAGTCGGGGTTACTATCAGATACCAGTCAAACCGGAGATTCGACCACTGTTGGCTTTCAGTACACCCAGTGGACACTACGAATTCAAGGTCATGCCCTTTGGACTCAGCAATGCACCTAGTGTGTTTAAACGCATGATGAGGACTTTACTTGATCCTTTACAGGATCCGTCCATCATCTCATTCATGGATGATATTCTGATTTCCAGTGACAGCTTGGATGACCACTTACAATCCTTGGAGAGAGTGTTTAATAGACTCATGGAAGCAGGGCTTACCGCTCGTCCAACCATGTGCATGATTGGTTACCAGACTCTGGAATTTCTAGGTCACACCATCACTCCAGGACACATTGTCCCAGAAGAGAAGAACCTGGAGAAAATCAGAAATGCACCAAGGCCAAAAACAAAGAAGGATGTGCGATCTTTTCTCTCGTTGTGTGGGTTCTACCACAAATTTATCCCACATTTCAATGAACTGGGAGCTCCATTGACGGAAAACTTGAAAAAGGGATTCCCGGACCAAATCATTTGGACACCAGAATGTGAGACTGCCTATAGTCAGTTAAAGGAGGCCTTGGTCAGCAAACCTGTATTACAGCTCCCTGACCTTTCCAAACCATTTGTGTTGAGAACAGATGCTAGTGCGATTGGGATTGGGGCAGCCTTGTTACAGGAAGGAAAAGACGATGCTTCGGTTTTGAAGCCTGTGGCATACGCAAGCAAGAAACTTCTCCAGGCAGAGAGGAATTATTCGACCGTCGAGAGAGAGTGATTGTATGGGCAGTGCAAAAATTCCAGTCATATTTGTATGGAGTTAAGTTTCGAGTCCAGTCGGATCATCAGCCCCTGATGTTCCTGGCTACTTCTCAGAAGTTCAACGCCCGTTTGATGCGGTGGTCGTTGTTACTTCAACCCTATAATTTCACAGTGGAGTACATTCCTGGGAAGGAAAATGTTGGAGCGGATTTCTTGTCAAGACACCCAGCTTCTGAAGAAGAGGAATGAATCATCTGGATTAAACTTACGGTGGAGAAGAGTGAGATGGACTACTCTCTTAAGAGGGGGCCTATGTCACAAAAATAAAACCCTGCGTTTAAGCAGTTGATTACTATAGAGACTTTCTGATTAACCGGCCTATCTGCAAAGCCAAAACTATTTTAACTAACAGAAAAAACAAATTGGATGTCAAAATCCCCAGGACGCTCAAAAGTTGCAGCTGCACGTGTTTACACCTGGGGTCGACAACATGGGAACATTTGAAAGTGAGTGAGATGAGTCCATACATCGCTTTGACAGTTCATAAACAGGTTGGATTGAGAGCGGAAGTACTCAGCTCGGAAGAAAACAGTCTGTCTGTCATTTAGAGTTTCCGGACATCACGCAGATTGGCAGATTGTTATGGAAAACTGTTGTTGGGATCATACAGTAACTCGCTAGCTTGTTGGGGATGTCAAAACAAGTGATGACAACTCTGACAGTGACTAAGCCAGGGAGGATAGATTCTTGACAATGGATGATTGCCCAAATAACACCGGTGTGGACATAATGAATACCGTCACGTGACCAATTTTAGGTTTTGCCATAAACCATGATTGGGAGAAACAGTGTTGACCAAAACCGTGGATTATGATGGACATGTTTGTGGGAGAGCTCTACAGTGTTAGATTAATTTAATATTAACTAGCATGTGTCGTTATGGCAAAGTGTAGCAGCCATCCCGGAATGAGACGGTTTTGCATAAGGTAGTCAATATAGTCTATTTAGGCCTAATTAATATAGGCAGTAGTCTTGTTAAAACTAGAGTGTTATGATTAGCACTGTTAGTTAAAAACTAGTTAGAGTAGTGAAGTGATAATTGGCTCTGCTAGGATGAATAGGATAGAGGGGTGATAATTGGAGAGATTTTAGATGGGGAAAGTGTCCAATGGGGGGATCTTTCAATGGTTTGCCCACTGAAGTTGTGCACTCTGTTTATGGGTCTTTCCTTGTCACCGCCTGATTCGGACGTAGGTGAGGAGCTAATATGCTCTATGACAGAGTTTAGTTAGCTATAAAATAACTGAGCAAGGCAATAGGCTTACACTCAGCCGGTAGGATCAGTGACTAGTACTATCACCAGATGTATTGTTTTTCTCACAGGTTCCATACCAGTTACGAGGAAGTTCAACACTGGGTTTGATGAAATGCAACGTCAATTAGACATAACACCAGTTGGACACAAAAATGTTTCTTACAAAAAAGGAATAACGTCCGAGAAGAAAGATGGTTCACCTAAGATGGGTGATGATTGTTGATGCAACACATCATAAGAACATTAGTACCTAAACAAGAACAGTAAAAGATAATAGTCACATGGTGTGATATATTCTAGTGAAATAGTTTAAAAGACATGATACCTGAACCTAGATAGACACTAGTTAGGTTCAGGTATATTAACAATAACAGTGATACCTAATTACTCACTACAAAGGATTTGTGCATTCTTTAAGAACGATAGGAAATTATGTGCATTGGGCAACCGGTCCATGATCAGCTGTAATTTACAAACAGTATCTATTTCGGATGATCAGGAATATGGATTACCAGGTAGCTACAGATGACAGTCAGTGTCCGGCAGGAGAGATACAGTACCGGGTGAGGTGGACTTGTTCTGACTTAACGTGCTGTGGTGTGTCCTTGCAAGGATGAACTGACTATGCTATTATCTCAGAGTCCGATCCTACACACATTATAGAACACCTCACACATTTTCTTCGCATACACGTCTCATATACGTTACACTTTTCTTTTAATAAATTAATCTTTATTAATTTTTAGAAGCAAGAGTTGTTGAATATGTTGCGTTGGGGGAGAATGAGAGGGGGCATAGTACGACAGTGAGAGAGTGATAGGGAAAGGTGTCCATGGGCTGATGGAGTGTGTTGGACGGAATCTGGTGGATTCTCCAGGATATTGATAGGGAAAAAATATTATAATGTGGGTGTTGACTCTCCTCACTCCAGGGACGACACTTTAAAGGAGGACACGACAGTGAGATAGACCTATCGTTATTAGAGTCGCTCCGATCGCCCTTGTTCTTGTACAGTGTTATGATGCTTGAATGTTTGAAATCCTGTGGGACTTTTTCTTCTCGCCAGCATAGCTCTATTAGCTGGTGGATCTGTAGAGCGAGTGTGTCTTGCCCACTCCTGATAACCTCTATTGGAATCACATCCTTACCTGGAGCCTTGAGATGTGCAAGTTCATTTATAAAACACTTAACTTCTTTTATGGTGGGAAGTGTATCCAGATGGTCAAGAGTTGGTAAAGACTCCATGGCGTTGAGGGCATCATCCGCTAGTTTGGTCTCACTTGAGTAAAGCTCCAAATAGTGCTCTACCCATCAATCCATCTGCTGTTCCTTATCAGTTATGATTTCTCCTGTCAAGATTTTCAATGGTGCACTGCTTTTAATTATTGGACCATAAGCTTTCTTTATCCCTTCATACATGCTTCTGATATATCCCTTATCACTTGCATTTTGAATGGACTCACATTACTTGATCCAATAGTCATTTGAACACTGCCTGGCAACCTTTTGCACATCCTTCCTAGCTTGCTTCAGCTTACTGAGAGTGTGTTATGCGTTGTTCTTTCCTAGTTTCTTAAGAGAGGTATCTTCTTTTTATCTATCAAGGGCTGCAGTGTCTGGCTGTTTGCCGCAAATCAGTCATGTCTCTTATGATCCACAGTCCCGTAAACCCCTACCACTGTTTTATAAAGAGTTTCCTTAAGTGTACCCCACTTTTTGCTTGCTGTGCAGTTTTCTGATGTATCAGTGAAAGCGTCTTCAAGTTGCTGTTGGAACTCAAAGCACTTATCAGGATCGTGGGTGTTAATAATATTTAACCTGGGGTTAGATTTGTGTTAGCTGTGTAGATTATCTTTGGTCTCAGTCTAACCCTTGCAACAACCAAAGAATGATCCGTATCACAGTCAGCACTGAGGTAAATTCGAGTTAATGATGTTTAGTTCAGATGTCTCCGTATGATGATGAAGCCCAGCTGCTGCCAATGGCCGGATCTTGGATGTTTCCATGTGACCTTATGCAGCTCTTTTGTTTTAAAAAAAAGAAATTTGTAATATATAGGTCATTTCTGGTGCAATGCTCCAGCAGCCTTTGCCCATTTTCATTCAAGCGGAGTCCTTGCCCACACGAGCATTGAAATCACCGAACATATAAATGTAGTCGGATTTTGGAACTGCCTTGATCACAGAGTCTAACTCCTCATAGAAAGAATCCTTCATATCATCAGGGGAAGTGAGTGTCGGTGCATATGCAGTGATAATTGTGGCAAAACCACAAGACGTTGCCAAGCTCTTCGTATGCTTTGACATGCTTTCATTTGTAGTAAGATGATAGTCTTTCATTACCTCCAGCTGGAATGTCAGTCATTCCCAGTAGCGAATTCTTCACTGCAAAGCCCACACCATGTTGACTTTGTTCTGCCTGCTCGCTACCCTTCCAAAAAATAGGTGTAGTTGTTTTCCCTGAGTGAGCCTTCCTCAGCAAGGCGAGTCTCCTGCAGTCCAACAATATCAATGTTAAGACGATTGAGTTCGGCATCAACCACAGTCGCTTTTCTCACATCGTCAATATTCGTCAGGTCAGTGAAAACTCCTGGAAACGTGGTTCTTACGTTTCAGGTTGCAAGCCGTAGCTTGAGGTTTCTATTTTATTTTTTTTTTAGTAATATCTGGTGCATATGTTTTACAGCCTGCGATTCAGATTTTGTCCTAGCCCCAAGCACCCATTGAAGCAGGCAGGCTGTGACGGATCAGCACCTAATTGGCCGAGGGCTGCCTAGCTTGAGGCGGGCGGTAGCTGATCAGTGACACCTGCAGGGTCTTCCACCGTTAGAGGCAACTCGTGGCGCCCCGTGCCAACGCCAATTGACAAGGACTTATAACCAATAACGGCTACCTCACGCTTTGATTCCGAGGCCGGTTAAGACCAGGGATGGAGTTATAGTTCTCCATAGCACAAAGCCTGGAGAAACTGTCGGATCAGCAAAGCAATGCTCTAACTTTCCGCCTGTGGAGCTTCGATCCAAAACCAGCTGCCAACCAAGGCTTATGGCCTGGTCTGCCCTGCCCTGCCCAACATTCGGCGCTAACGGAGGGTAGGTACTACCGTCTGCTGTTACTACGGCAGCTCAGTCATATCTTACTGAGACCTTACTGAGTAGCAGTCAATAGAAAACCAGCAGTCATAATTTTTTTTTTTTTTTTATGTTGCATATCCCAGCATTTTTCAGCTGCTGTTGATGTACTAGGCAAGATTACGCTTAGTAGTTTGCCATTGCTTTCTGAGCGATCGGCTCACATACCCCGTAAGTTACCGACGCGGAGAGAACCGCTACCAATTCTCGCACACATCACGTCACTCACGTGAGTATATGGGATTACGGAGAAAGGCGCTAACACCCAGGCCAGGGAGAGCGGCAGTCACACATTACTGCATTAAAAGTCGAGAGGATCGACTTCATTGCCCCGGGATTTATCCCATATAGCTCGGTCCCTTTCGGCAGAGCGGCCCGCTGAAAGCATCGCACAAAGCACGAACACTTTGTTCCAATGACGACCCCCAGGACTCCCCTAGAAAAATGCACTCGTGAACTGAAAAGGTAATCCAGTCAATTCCAATCGACAGGCCGACCGCCGTCGTTCCAAACATGCAGTTCACACTACAACAACCACGGACAGATGTAAAAACATTCCAAACGAAATTCACAGCGCCACGCACTCAACCCAGTAGCAGGACTACCAATAAGACTATAGACAGCAAATTTTGTGAGTATCACGACCAGCTTATAGCATCTCCTTCATAGAACGTCGCTATAATCACGGCCTGTTCACAAGCCTCTTCATCTCTTGTCATGTCTCCTGCTTCAGGCACACTCATGCCAAAGGTGTTTGCGGTGTATTGTATCCATCTTCGTACTGGCCATCTCCTGCCTCGTCCACCAGAAACCATCCCTTCTATCTCTGCTCTGTCCAAGCCCCTGAGACATTTAATATCATCATCATCATGTGCAATGTATATAAGCGTAGGGGATCATGTTTCGCCATGCCATGCGATCACCAGAGTCGAGCAATAGCTCAATCTTTTTTTGTCTCGACCATACCATGTGGCCAAACCATCCAAGTATTTACTTCTCTCCCTTTCCCTTGTTCTCTTCCCCTCAATCTTGCCAGTTGTAACGAAGTTCCCCAATGTATTTCTGCTCATAACATGTCCAAAACAACTGTTACCGTCTACGCCTTATTTCTCTAATCAGTTCACAGTTTTCATGTGTTTCTTGTAGGACTTAGTCATTGGTTTTTTTCCGTCTGTCCATGGCATTCTTTGCATTTTCCTCAGAAACCACATTTCCACAGTCTTCAGATGTTTTTCAGTTTGTCTGCTCATTGTCCACGCTTTACATCCATCCAAAAGTACTAGTTCTATGTAGTACCACAACACTCTTTTTCCGATGCAAATGACATCTTTTTATTAGTCAGTATGTTTTCCATCTTGCCATGGCTATTCTTGTTCTAATATTTTGAAGGCATCTCACATAAAATGCAATGACTGTCCGAGATAATTGGTACCTATTCACTTGCTTTAGACTATTCCCATTTACTTGCATATTACATTGTGGTATTTCCTTCTTTCTAGTGATGACCATAATATGTGTCTTCCTACAATTTAATTCTAACCCTAGTTGTTCACTGTGTGCAATAACCGCATCTACTAAATGTTGCAGATCCTACTTATTGTCTGCAATCAATACTGTATCATCTGCATATCTAATGTCACTGGTGGTACATCCTTCAATAGTGATTCTTTTCATATTTCTGAAAATATTTGCACTGTACAGGGAAAAAAGATCTGGAGGCATTACACATCCCTGTCTCACACTTTTCTTAATAGGATGATATTGACTTATTTCATTACCAATCTATATGGCAGCTTGTTGTTTCCAATATATGTCTTTTATGAGTCTACAGTCTTTCCCATCAATTTGCAGATCTGCAAGCATCTCCATCATGTTGACATATCTTACTTTATCGAAAGCCATTGTGTAGTCAATAAAGCAAAGATAATAAGTCTTTGTTTGCTTCTATAGAGCGTTAAATTAATGTTCTCAGCATATACACAGCATTTACTGTACCCTTTCCTTCTACAAACCCACATTGTTCTTCTCCTATTTCGGGCTGTATTTTTTTCTGTTTCCATGATATTTCTTAGAAGAATCTTTGTGATGTGGCTCATTATACTAATTGTTCGATACTTATCACATTCAAAGGCTCCCGATTTCTTCGGGATTGCAATAAATATACAATTACATAATTCAGAAGGTATAATATAAGGGGCGTTCATTTAAAATCCGTTTTGGTGTAGAGCTTGAAGTGCTCTTGCTTCCCTCCTTCTTCTTCTCTGAACTATCCTCTGATTTTTGTACATAAGGTTCCCACTTTTTGGTTCTTGAGTTTTTGGCTTTCTTCTTATCATGTTTCTCCTGACTTTTGGTGTTGGTGGAAAGGTTTTCCCCTGCCTCCCCATGTACCTCGACGAACCGTTCTGCTAATTTTGTCACGAGGTCAATACGTTCCGCTCCTTGTTCTCCCAGGAACGTCCTGAGAGGTTTAGACATTTGCTTCTTCAGCTGGTCGACCACCATGAGCTCTTCCAGACTCTCATAGTCATGTGCGAACCCAGCCAAATCCATCCACTTATGGAGATACGATTTTAGACGCAAACTGTAGGCGGCAAACAACTCCCCCGGTTCTCGTTTCGCTGCTCGAAATTTTTTCCGGTAGGTATGTGACGTAACCTCGAATCGTTTCAGCAAAGCCGTCTTTAACTCGTCATAATTGTTCTCATGTCCTGGTGGCAGGCGAGAATAAACCTCGTAGCCGGTCCCGCGTAATCCCTGGGATAGCTTGAGATTCCATTTGTTACGCTCCAGACCCATAGCAACAGACATGGCCTCGAAGCGTTGAAGGTACTGGTCAATCTTCTCTTTGTCCTCCTCGTAGACCGCTAAAGGGAACTTCATAGCATGGTAACTAGGTCCACCTGCTGGGGTTGAGCCTGGGACGGAGGAACCTCCAACTGCTCCCTCAGTTTCCCCATTAGATTGCCTCTTGAGCTCGAGTTCCAGCATCCGGTACTCGTGCTCCCTTTTCTGTGCTTCATGTTCAGCTTCTAATTTCTTAGCAGCCTGTTCAGCTTCAAGTTTCTTAGCAGCCTGTTCCGCTTCATGTTTCCTAGCAGCCTGCTCAGCTTCAAGTTTCCTAGCAGCCTGCTCTGCTTCAAATTTCTTCGCAGCTTGTTCTGCTTCCAATTTCCTAGCTTCTTGTTCCAACTCCATCCTTCTCAATTCCAACTCAGCCTTTCGATCTTCCCTTTCTGCTTGACGATACTCTCTCTCCACTTCCTGCATGTAATCCGTTAGAGCAGAACCCGACAATCCCATGTCTTCCCCCTTTGCCTTTAATTCTGCAGTGGTTAGTTTCGGAGTGGCCATTTCAGAGAGGTAAGCTAGCAGGTTGAGTACAATATAACTGCAAATTAATATACAGATATATGAACAAGTACCATAAATCTATATATGCACCACATCCAGCACACCACAACACCACAAAATCACTCAGTGACAAGAGTAGAATCAGGACCACAGACCTATGCAGACGTGTGAAGTGTGAACAGGTAAGATATTAGTCCTAACCCCTATTCACATTCACTCTAGCTGGATTCTTCAATATGATATCTCCGTTTTATAACTAAGGATCCCGTGCTAAAAGACCCCGTTGTCAGAGGATCCCACTGTCCAATGATCACGTTTCCGAGAGATCCCGCTGTCTAAAGATCCCATTTACGAGAGATCCCGCTGTCCAAAGATCACGTTTACGAGAGATCCCGCTGTCCAAAGATCCCGGACGAGCCCAATAATGTCGTGTCCTCCTTTAAAGTGTCGTCCGTGGAGTGAGGAGAGTCAACAAACACATTATAATATTTTTTCCCGATCAATATCCTGGAGAATCCACCAGCTTCCGTCCAACACACTCCATCAGCCCATGGACACCTTTCCCTATCACTCTCTCACTGTCGTACTATGCCCCCTCTCATTCTCCCCCAACGCAACATATTCAACAACTCTTGCTTCTAAAAATTAATAAAGATTAATTTATAAAAAGAAAAGTGTAACGTATATGAGACGTGTATGCGAAGAAAATGTGTGATGTGTTCTATAATGTGTGTAGGATCGGACTCTGAGATAATAGCATAGTCAGTTCATCCTTGCAAGGACACACCACAGCACGTTAAGTCAGAACAAGTCCACCTCACCCGGTACTGTATCTCTCCTGCCGGACACCGACTGTCATCTGTAGCTACCTGGTAATCCATATTCCTGATCATCCGAAATAGACCCATTAAGTAACCCTAAAATATCATCAATCACCGGCAATGGGTACGCTACATTCTTAGTGATTGTATTCAACGCCCGGTAGTCACAATAGAATCGATGTGAACCATCGGCTTTGGTCACAATTACTATCGGAGATGACCACTCTGATTTGGACCTTGTTATGATTCCTGCTTTTAACATACCTTCTATTGCTTTTTCAACAATTTCTCTATTCCTTAGAGGAGTTCTGTATGGTTTTAATCTGATTGGTGGATGATCTCCAGTATCTATTTCCATCGTAACTGTTTTGTCCTTCCCAATTCTAAATCATTAATTGCAAACACATCTTGATTCTCTTTTATAAGTTGTTCTAATACTTTCTTATTTTCTGGTGGAGTTTTTAACTGTGCTAACAATTCTTGTTCTCTTGTTATTTTGTCTACTGAATGTATTTGGAATGTATGTCTTCTGAATGGATGGATCAATTCATCATTCTGTACGTTCCCTTTTCTTTCGCGTCTGTGTCTGTTATTAATTCTTTCACTAGTAGTTTCTGAATAATTTATTCTCGGCATTTCTACACTATCTGTTGCTAATATGTCATTAATATCATGTTCTACTTTGGCTATTACACATCCTCTGTATAATGTAATTTCTCTACCTGTGTTATTAATAATCATTACTGGAAAAGTTAAGTGTTTATCTAATGATATTATTCCATCCGGAACTTCTAGACCAGGCTCATCAATTACCTCCCTTTGCAATTCAGTGATTCTAACTGTGTGTCCTACTAAATAATACGGATTTCTTTTTACTTTTGCCTGTATCAAATTAATCGACTGTGGTTTTAACGTCGTAGACATTTTAACTCTAACCAGTGCTGATATATGCATGTCCTCCTCTAAATCTACGTACACATCTTTGAATTTTAATTTATGTAGATCAAACATAAGTCTTACACCATTTTTTATCAAAAAATATCTACCTATAAGCATATTTCTATTTAAATCTTTCACTACATGGAAAAGATGTCTTATGTTGATTCCCCCTAATTTAAGATTTATTATTGTTTGGCCAACTACTTGTAAATTTTGTCCTGTAACAGAGTGAAGATTATTATGACTCCTAAATATTCTGCAATTCTCATTATTTTGTATAAAACAACTTTCTTTGATTACACTAACCGGAGCTCCCGAATCAATTAATGTACGAACTCTATATTTTCCTATTTCTATTATACATGAGCTGGGATCTGTTTTATTCTCTGTAAACTGTTTGATTTCATCTAGTTGAAAGCATTCCCTACTCATCCTACTATACCTGTTATTAAAATATTCTTTAAATCTTGGGACCTTGTTATTTTCTCTCCTACTACAGGTCCTATTTAATAGGTAGGGCGCCGGTTTTCCTGCGTTCTTGGACTTGTAAAACTTCTGTGTCTATCTTCAACAAACCCATTTAATCTGCTATTGCCATTTCTATTTTGTGTATTCGACTGGACACGCCTGTTACCACAGAAGCGAAAAATGTGTCCCCTTTGGCCACAACCCCAACAGACTATATTTGTGTTATTTGTGTTACCTACCGTCTCACTTGTAGGATTTCTCATTTGTCTTCTTCCATCATAAGCATTTCTGTTACTTCCTTGTAATGTCTGTATACCTCCTCTCCTATTCCATCCGAACCTTGTTTGTCCTATCTCCATGGGCTCTTGAATCCTGTCTTCTCGACTGGTTCCTATTTCTCGTCCTACTCTCAATCTAAATCTACGTCTCAAGTTCTCCTCTTGTACTGCTATATCTACAGCTTGTGATAACCTCTCAGGATTTTCTCTCATCAGCTTAAATTTCAGTCCGTCTGACTTTATACCATCTAAAAAAATCCCGACCAACATCCGCTCCACCTCTTCTCCTCGTACGTTCCGTCCTAAGAATGCTTCTTCAGCCAGGTTAATCAACCTATCACTAAACAATTGTACCGTTTCTCCAGTGTTTTGTTTGGATTGTCTTAACACTGAAAACGCATGTTGGGGGTCTGTGATTTCAGCGTATTTATGTGCCACATCGTCCTTGAAGTGTTCCCATGTCTCATCTACCCTAGCTTCTAATTTCCTTCTGATATGATCAGAAACCGGTTCAGTCGCCGTCTGATAAGCAAGTTTCATTTTTTCTTCATCTGATGCTGACACCAAATATGCATGTTTCTCTATTGAAGTTATCCACTTCTTAAAATCTTTCGCCTGTCCGCTAAATTTAACAATTTCAGCTGCCATTCCTTGTTGTTTCATGACTGTGTTTAGTTTACCTATTACCGTTCCTACCCCAGTCAAAACTTGGGCCAGTGAACTTTGTTCTTCTGCCATGCTGAAATATTTCACTAGACACTTATACAAGTAAACTTACATTTATAACAATTTATCTAAATGATCTTATTTAAATCACATTAAAAAACATTCTCCTAGTAGTTACACTTTAACTAATTACCGTCAACCATGTCTTCCCTTGATCCAAGAGAAAAGTGAATTCACGTACGTTAGCTGAAAATTTTCCTTGCCACGGTTCACGTATAACACAAACGTCTGGAGTCCGTATTATTTGAAGCCATCCAACCGATTACGTAACTTCAGTGACAACCTTCTTCCAACGTCTCAGGTTTTGCTACTTTCAGCCCCTGGATGGGCCCCTACCAGTTTTGAAATCTTCTTTTCACCCTAAACAGGGCCCGTCAAGGCGTCGACTTGAAAGCGGCTCTAGCTCGATAAAGCGATTTAATTTGGGTCCCCTCTTCAGCAAGCCGGCAACCCAATTTGCCTAACTACCTCCAAGGGTTCCCTATTGAGGTTTTCGCTTTGGTTGTTCAAAAACATTCTGATATGCTAGAGTTCAGGATGAGCAAACGCGACTGTACTTTCTCGTAATTTCCAAACGGAGGAGCAATAGGCTTGTCTCAATATAAGCTCTCTCGTGTTTCTTCAGGTACTCAAGGTCAAGGTTCAATGAGTATAACAGCTTTTGAGTTCGTCCTAAGTGATCTTGATAAACGGAAGATAACAGCTCCTTCAAAATGAGTTCTCCATTTAATTCGAGTTGTTTATAGCTGTCTTGAGATTTCTTTGCTCCTGGACCTGGACAGTCCTAGTGTGTAACTGGCTGACCTTCAAACGCAAGGTTAACCAACGGCTGTAATAATGGCAGGTCAAACTTCATAGTATTTTGACAAAAATCACGTTACTTCAAGTAGTTATGATGAGAAACAGCTTAGTAAAACTCCACAGGCAACCATGTTATGAAGATGGCTCCATCCAAAAATCTTGATGCGTATGACTTTAATTTAGGTAGTCCGAAAAATGCTTCATTTTGACTTTGACTCAATTGAAAGTGGTCCGGTTTTGGAACTTTTTGTTTAATGAATGTCTTCAAAATTTATCGATTCCTACCTCAGCAAGTTGGTAACAAATTTTTCGTGAAAGTCCGCTGTGGCCTGTTGGTTCCGGTACTTCGCGTTATACACGACATCCAAGCAAAAATCGAATCCTGGGTGCGGCGCCAAAAATCCATCTGTAACAATACGTGTACAGAGGATCAACAAGTAAGTTCATTTTAAAACAGGTTTATTGGTTTATGATGGCCGATACAAAATCCAGAGACCACTAAATATGATGTTGTCTTATCTTGTCTCAGCTTTAGCGGTAACTACCCAAAACAACCTACGTCACGACTTGAGCATCCTTCTTACTGTTCTATCGGGATGCTCAAGCGTGCTTTAATCTTGCACACCTAAGCCAATAACAGATATGGTATTCATTCTGCTACACCATCTTAAATGAACCATCTTTCTTCTCGGACGTTATTCCTTTTTTGTAAGAAACATTTTTGTGTCCAACTGGTGTTATGTCTAATTGACGTTGCATTTCATCAAACCCAGTGTTGAACTACCTCGTAACTGGTATGGAACCTGTGAGAAAAACAATACATCTGGTGATAGTACTAGTCACTGATCCTACCGGCTGAGTGTAAGCCTATTGCCTTGCTCAGTTATTTTATAGCTAACTAAACTCTGTCATAGAGCATATTAGCTCCTCACCTACGTCCGAATCAGGCGGTGACAAGGAAAGACCCATAAACAGAGTGCACAACTTCAGTGGGCAAACCATTGAAAGATCCCCCCATTGAACACTTTCCCCATCTAAAATCTCTCCAATTATCACCCCTCTATCCTATTCATCCTAGCAGAGCCAATTATCACTTCACTACTCTAACTAGTTTTCAACTAACAGTGCTAATCATAACACTCTAGTTTTAACAAGACTACTGCCTATATTAATTAGGCCTAAATAGACTATATTGACTACCTTATGCAAAACCGCCTCATTCCGGGATGGCTGCTACACTTTGCCATAACGACACATGCTAGTTAATATTAAATTAATCTAATACTGTAGAGCTCTCCCACAAACATGTCCATCATAATCCACGGTTTTGGTCAACACTGTTTCTCCCAATCATGGTTTATGGCAAAACCTAAAATTGGTCACGTGACGGTATTCATTATGTCCACACCGGTGTTATTTGGGCAATCATCCATTGTCAAGAATCTATCCTCCCTGGCTTAGTCACTGTCAGAGTTGTCATTACTTGTTTTGACATCCCCAACAAGCTAGCGAGTTACTGTATGATCCCAACAACAGTTTTCCATAACAATCTGCCAATCTGCGTGATGTCCGGAAACTCTAAATGACAGACGGACTGTTTTCTTCCGAGCTGAGTACTTCCGCTCTCAATCCAACCTGTTTATGAACTGTCAAAGCGATGTATGGACTCATCTCACTCACTTCCAAATGTTCCCATGTTGTCGACCCCAGGTGTAAACACGTGCAGCTGCAACTTTTGACCGTCCTGGGGATTTTGACATTCAATTTGTTTTTTCTGTTAGTTAAAATAGTTTTGGCTTTGCAGATAGGCCGGTTAATCAGAAAGTCTCTATAGTAATCAACTGGTTAAACGCAGGGTTTTATTTTTGTGACATAGGCCGCCTCTTAAGAGAGTAGTCCATCTCACTCTTCTCCACCGTAAGTTTAATCCAGATGATTCATTCCTCTTCTTCAGAAGCTGGGTGTCTTGACAAGAAATCCGCTCCAACATTTTCCTTCCCAGGAATGTACTCCACTGTGAAATTATAGGGTTGAAGTAACAACGACCACCGCATCAAACGGGCGTTGAGCTTCTGAGAAGTAGCCAGGAACATCAGGGGCTGATGATCCGACTGGACTCGAAACTTAACTCCATACAAATATGGCTGGAATTTTTGCACTGCCCATACGAGAGACAATCACTCTCTCTCGAAGGTCGAATAATTCCTCTCCGCCTGGAGAAGTTTCTTGCTTGCGTATGCCACAGGTTTCAAAACCGAAGCATCGTCTTTTCCTTCCTGTAACAAGGCTGCCCCAATCCCAATCGCACTAGCATCCGTTCTCAACACAAATGGTTTGGAAAGGTCAGGGAGCTGTAATACAGGTTTGCTGACCAAGGCCTCCTTTAACTGACTATGGGCAGTCTCACATTCTGGTGTCCAAATGATTTGGTCCGGGAATCCCTTTTTCAAGGTTTCCGTCAATGGAGCTCCCAGTTCAGTAAAATGTGGGATAAATTTGTGGTAGAACCCACACAACGAGAGAAAAGATCGCACATCCTTCTTTGTTTTTGGCCTTGGTGCATTTCTGATTTTCTCCAAGTTCTTTTCTTCTGGGACAATGTGTCCTGGAATGATGGTGTGACCTAGAAATTCCAGAGTCTGGTAACCAATCATGCACTTGGTTGGACGTGCGGTAAGCCCTGCTTCCTTGAGTCTATTAAACACTCTCTCCAAGGATTGTAAGTGGTCATCCAAGCTGTCACTGGAAATCAGAATATCATCCATGAATGAGATGATGGACGAATCCTGTAAAGGATCAAGTAAAGTCCTCATCACGCGTGTAAACACACTAGGTGCATTGCTGAGTACAAAGGGCATGACCTTGAATTCGTAGTGTCCACTGGGTGTACTGAAAGCCAACAGTGGTCGAATCTCCGGTTTGACTGGTATCTGATAGTAACCCCGACTCAGATCCACCTTTGAAAAGTACCGAGCCTTATGGAGCCTAGCGAATAACTGCGTTGGATTCGGCAAAGGTTCCACCTGAAATTGTGTGTGACTGTTCAGAAGTCGGTAGTCTATACACAACCGGTGTTCTCCACTAGGTTTCCGTAACAAAACTACCCCTGCATTGTATGGGGATGTGGATGGCGCAATCACGTCATCCTCCAACAGTTTTTGTATTTCCTCCTCCAAGGCCTTTTCTTTAGAAAATGACACTGGGTAAACCTTTTGACGAACAGGCTCCTGTGTGGTCAAAGTAATCTCGAACTCAACCAACCTTGTTCGTCCTGGATTATCAGTCAGTATCCCCTTATGAGACTTGAGAACCTGGGTTATCTTTTCCCTCTCCTGGGAGGTCAGATCAGGGTTCACTTGCACATCCCTATAGGTTTCCTGGTGTACCAAGGGATATTCCCTGCCCTCGCTGGTTCACACTTCAGTCTCCACTGCAACTGCCATTGCCATGAGGTGAGCTGCCTTGTCTCCGGGTCTCTCTTCATATTTCTCTTCGACATTCCCCGGATCCGGATCTGATAGTTGGTTCTGGATATCACCCTTTCCACGGGAAATGGTCCTTGCCAACCTATCTCCAGTTTGTTGTTTCCCGTTGGGAGTAGCAACAAGACTTTGTCTCCCACCTCTAGAGACCTGTCTTTAGAACTTAACGTTGTAGTAAGCCGCATGTCTTTTCCTGGCCTTTTTCAAGTTTTGATTTGCCAGAGTCCATCCCTTGTGGAGTTTTTCTTTCAGTTCCTCCACGTATTTATAGGATGAGATCACTTCTTCTGACGTCCCCTCTTCAGTCCAACTCCTCAACATGGCTTCCAACGGTCTTTTGATTGGACGACCAAACAGCAACGTAGCGGGTGGTAGTCCTGTTGAGCCATGAGGAACTTCCCGATAGGCAAAGAGTGCTGCTGGGATATATTCATCCCACCTATCAGGTTTTTCCTGCGCTAGTTTCCTGAGCATTGTCATCAACGTGCCGTTGAAACGCTCTACTTGTCCATTGGCTTGAGGGTGGTAAGGGCTGGTATGTATGTGGTTAGAGTGAAACACCATAAATACTTCCTCCATGAGTTTTCCACAAAACTGAGACCCATTGTCCGTCAGAATTTGATCCGGAAAGCTTAATCTGGTAAAGGCCTCCATCAGTGCGTCCGCCACTCTTTTCGAGTCAAACGTGGTCAACGGTATGGCTTCACCCCACATTGTACAGCAATCCACCATTGTGAGTATATACATGTTCCTCTTCCTAGTCCTGGGAAGTGGACCCACGATATCGATGGCTACCCTCTCGAAAGGAGAGTTCATGATGAGCATCTCACCCAACACCACCGGTGCTGTCCAGTGTTTCGGTGCCACCCTCTGGCACTCAGGGCATGACTTCACATACCGACGCACATCATCTGTCATTCCCGGCCAATAGTAATGGCAGGAAATTCGCTGCATGATGGCGGCAATACCCATGTGTCCACTAAAGGTGATGGTATGCCCCATATGAAGAATCTGGGACCGGTGAGCTTTCGGGACGACCAACTGACCGTATAGGTTGTCTCCCTTCCTGCTCTCCTGTAGATTATCCTATTCTTCATGTAGTACTGCCCCCGTCCTGGTGGATCAGCATTTTTCTGCAGCTTTCTGTAGCAAGGACGTAAAGTATCATCCTCACTCTGGGCAGTTCGTAGCTCCCCCGGCAATGGGTTAGTCACAATTGCTTCTGCCTCTTCCGTTCTCGTCTGAGAGCGAGTCTGCATTGCTCCCATATGGATTGGCTCCCTGGGCATTCCCAGAAAGACATACCGGCAACCGAGGATTACTGGAAAAATGGGATCGGTCAATACAGCGGCCTTGATGGTGCCGGTGACGTACCTTGACCGAATCTCTACATTAGCAATGGGTAACTTCATGGCTACAGCACTCTTCTGTGCAGGCTGTATATCAAAGGTCTCACCTGTGAATTGTTCTGGATGTACCAGATCCGCAGAAATCACGGCCCCCCGTCCAGTCCTGTGTCGTATAAACACTCCACTTGACGACCGTTAACCTCTACCAATTCCACTACAGGTGGTTTTTCCTGGTCTGGAATCTCTTCCTCGGCCTCGACCTGTTCGGTGGGCTCCACCTTAGGTTTCCCGGGGCACACGACGAATTTAGAGTCTCCTGACTTTCCCTTGCAGTCAATAGCATTGTGCGTGTTTGACTTGCATTGGTTGCACCATTTCCCTGTCCTAGATTTTCTAGTGCCGGACTTGAGTGAGCTCTCCTGGTGGCGAGCTTCCTTGTTGACCTTGGCATTTTCCGTGACAACCTCCTTGGAAGTCACTTGACATGCTGCGAAGTGAGGGCTCTTAACCTTCGATTTGCAGTCCCTCGTATTGTGAGAGGGTAACTTACAAATTGAACACCACTTCTCCGACCACGGTCGTTTTGGTGTAGAGCTTGAAGTGCTCTTGCTTCCCTCCTTCTTCTTCTCTGAACTATCCTCTGATTTTTGTACATAAGGTTCCCACTTTTTGGTTCCTGAGTTTTTGGCTTTCTTCTTATCATGTTTCTCCTGACTTTTGGTGTTGGTGGAAAGGTTGCGTTGTGTCTGTTTACAGGTTAACCCACTCTGACTTCAAAGGTACTTGTAATTTACATTTCCAAGTCAAGGACGATAGGTCAACAATTTAGTCCAACTGTCCTGTGTAGGGGTTGGACCACTTACCCGGGAAGATTAACCCGGTCAACAAATGCCTGCAGAAGTCGGATGTGTCGGCCTAACGGTGCAAGAACACAGTTCTGCTGTAAACAGGCACAACGCAAACACGTTTGGAAAAAGCTCAAGATGAACACAGAAGATGAAGAGGAAGAAGAAGAACCACTTACCTCAGCATTAACACACTGGATGTTTAAGAACATGCGTTCTTATCTATTCGGCCATGCTGACCTACTGTCTCCTCCTTACAGTAATTATCCCACAAACTATAAACAATCTGTAGTGGGTGTGACAAAGTCACTGTAAAGGTAGTTACATGGCAGATACTGCAATGGAGGGTGTGAAATCTGGCTATCACATATTCTAGACACCTCTGAAGTCGGAGTGGGTTCGCCTGATGGCAAGGGACACTGTTAATAGGGAAAGCTAATCCACACACAAAATTCAGTCCATCACTACTATAGTGTGTATGAACTACGCTTGAGTTCAAAGCGAGCGAGCACAATAAAATAAATAAACATATTCTAGACAATAGCATAATGAGGTTGGATGGTTAGTTCTCTTGTTTGCTACCTTTCCTTTTCAGATAATGTACAGAAATTTACAACAATGTTTCCACGTAGTGAATTTGAACAATGAAGACACAAACAATACATTGCATGATTTATTGCCTGGTACATTTTGCTGCTATTCTCGTGTTAAAGGACCCCGTTGTCTAAAGATCCTGTTGTACAAAAGATCCCGTTTACGAGCCCCCAATAAATGTCGTGTGTGTAAAGAATGAATGTCGTAGTAGTTACTTGTTCTTCTTTACCACTTTAGTGTCGTCCCTGGAGTGAAGGGAATCAACACCCACATTATTTTTTTCCCAATATCTCTATCCTGGAGATATCCAGCAGACTCCGTCCACACACTCCTTCAATCTCAAGACACCTTCCTCTCACTCTTACTCACCCCTGGATCATGCCCCCTCTCATTCTTCCCCAACATAACATACTTGACAACTCTAGCCTCAACAAATAAAAACAAGAAATTTATTAAAGCAAAGAGTATATGTAGGATAAGTGTGTGTGTGTGTGTGTGTGTGTGTGTGTGTGTGTGTGTGTGTGTGTGTGTGTGTGTGTGTGTGTGTGTGTGTGTAAGGTGTAGAATGTGTGTCGAATATTCTAATGGTAGACCAGTGATTTAGAAGCAAAGTCTGTAACATCATAGTGCTTAGCACACAAGAGCACCATTTATTCCGGACAATGAACCTCGCCCAGAAGATGACAACTCTCTCCAATCACTCGAACAAACAGGATGCTGGAAATCCGATAGACACTGTTGATCTTGATCTTCACTCTACCACACGGTGAAGTTACTCTGTTTCATAATGTTTGTTGAACTGATAATCTTCCAATTAACTGAAATGTCACTTGGGGAAAATCTAATGTTCATAAGTCTCTGATTATAACATTTTCCCCTCTTTTAGAACACGACCTATTAATGTTTGTTAGGTAGATGTGTGTGTGTATATATATATATATATATATATATATATATATATATATATATATATATATATATATATATATATATATATATGCGCCCTTGGTATGCGAGTTATTAATCTTCGGTGATGAAGCTTATCACTCATTAAACACAACACTTATGTTCATTAAATCCTGCTCAGCAGAAACCAGGTTTCTGAGGAACAACTAGGTTCTGAGCCCCGTGTAAAAACCTCTCAGCAACCTCTGTCTTCTTTCTAGGAGCAATCATTGTATAAAACTTTGAACTGCTTCTTCGTAATAAATCATCTCACACTCACGTGGAACACTCAAGGGGAACTGTAAATGGAACCTGTAGAGTAGATAACATCATGGTGAGGGCAACTCAATCCTGACCGTAATTAGGTGATTGTAGGCCAATAGCAGCACTCAGATCTATAACAGAGATCCGATCTCTGTCATACGGCCAAATCGCGCATCACAATGGTCTTATACATGGCAACACCAGGAAAGAATAAAGGAACGGGTAGAAACCCAGCAAATGCCCTACTGGAAGATCCTACCATTTCACATTCCCCTCCTCCCTCTCAACTATCCTTAATCTCTCTAATTATTATTCCACTACATTGTCCTCAACTCCCCGAGTAAAATGATATATCACATAAGCTAGTTGAAGCCACACAATAGGATACCAGTGCCGACGCTCCTATGCTACTTTCTAGTACCGCACTAATAGAACATTCTATCACTAATCATAATACATTATATCACTGCACCTATAATACATTAGATCACCGCACAGCACCGTACACTATTCCTAATCATACTCTTAAATTAGATATTATTAATAGCCTACCATATGCCTATTTTGGTTGCCACTCGAGAAACTATGCAATCAGATTGGATCTATGTCCGCGGAAAACCTATCACCACTTAGACATTATAGTTTCACTCATGTAACGCAACTCAGAATAATGCCCCGATCCTAACACTTCAGAATGTTTTTCTCGACTCCCTCCACCTGTTTACCGCACTAGGTTTTATATGGGTGCTTGAGTGACGTCACCAAAAAGTCCCGACGCCAATCAGTCCAGAATCTGGCTTTGTCCCCCTGTTTCTAGACTAACCAGAGTCAATTCGCTGTCAATTTCACTTTCATCTGGGAAATTCTTTGTCTCATACAACAAAGATCCTGGCTGTTTGTGAGCCAGAGATCTTTCCCCCCATATGACATAATCCTTCCGACCTCTGGCAGACATTCTGTCCATCACTTTCAACGGCCGATTCCCGCCTTGCAGACAGATGACGCCAGTGCACGTCTCTCGAACAACAACCTGTCAACAAACTGTCAACCTATGTAGACATCGTGACGTGACTCACTTTGATCTCATACAAAAAAGCCGACCAGGTGCAGATAGTTCCAACGACGTATTTTCTCAGTCTGTTCAACAACACAGGGTCTATTGTGTTTGCAGACCAATGTCGGGCTTGGTTGTCATCGATCGAACTAACAAGTTTATTTAACTCGCGACACTCCTCCCCCTTCCTCCTCCTCCCCTACTCCTCCTCCTCCCCTCCTCCTCCTCCCTCCTCCTCCTCCCTCCTCCTCCCTCCTCCTCCCTCATCCTCCTCCCTCCTCCTCCCTCCTCCTCCCTCCTCCTTCCTCCTCCCTCCTCCTACCTCCTCCTCCCTCCTCCTCTCTCCTCCTCCTAATCCCTCCTCCCCCTCCTATTCCTCCCTACTCCTCCTCCTCCCTCCTCTTCCCTCCTCCTCCTCTCTCCGCCTATCTCTTCCTCCCTCCTCCTCCCTCCTCCTCCCTCCTCCACCTCCCTCTTCCTCCTCCCAGCTCCTACTCCTCCTTTTTCTTCTTCTGCTGCTGCTGCTGCCGCCGCTCCATTTACCCAAGTTAATTGTTGGGGAAGATGTAAAGATCTTTCAAGTTCTCTTTCTAATGCTTTTTGTATGTTGGTCTTCGTTTATCTAAGGTTGTTCTAACTGCAACCAATAAATGATTAGACAGGCAGGCAGACAGACAGACAGACAGACAGACAGACAGACAGACAGACAGACAGACAGACAGACAGACAGACAGACAGACAGACAGACAGACAGACAGACAGACAGATAGTCGGGATCGGGAACTTATATGACTACTTATATGAATTAAATGAGATGCTCCCCATCAGGAGGTGGGCGATGCCGGGCCGGGTCAAACAGACAGACAGACAGACAGACAGACAGACAGACAGACAGACAGACAGACAGACAGACAGACAGATAGTCGGGATCGGGAACTTATATGACTACTTATATGAATTAAATGAGATGCTCCCCATCAGGAGCTGGGTGATGCCGGGCCGGGTCAAACAGACAGACAGACTGACAGACAGACAGACAGACAGACAGACAGACAGACAGACAGACAGACAGACAGACAGACAGACAGACAGACAGACAGACAGTCGGGATCGGGAACGAGAACTTATATGACTACTTATATGAATTAAATTAGATGCTCCCCACCAGGGACTAGGCGAAGCCGGGCCGGGTATGCTAGTTTCCTATAAAATTAACATGTGGTTGATCGCAACGTCATGAAAAGGTCATGTCACATTTTAAATGTAGTCTTGCTTCCGCGATTACTACACTTCAGCTGCACTAATTAGTTTGTTTATTTTATGTAATTCACATGCAACCGGAGACCAGCATTGTCCAATAAATAAGAGCACTCGCTCTTAAATTTCCGGTATGCTGATACCTAGGTAGTGGGTTCAACCTCTACACTGTTAGTTGTTCTTAAATGTTGACTCCTTGTCCTTGACATGGGGACGTAAATTACAAGTCCCTCAGAAGTCGGAGGGGATGTCGTGCGAAGGACACTGGTAATAGGGAAAGCTAATCCACACACAAAAATCAGTTCAGTGTACTAGAAGCAGTAGTACGTGTATGGACTACGTTTGAGTTAAAAGCGAGCGAAGGCAAAATAAAAATACATAGAATGTATACTGCTATATGCATGTGAAACATGGACAATAGACAGATACGATGAGCGACGACTGCTGCTGGCAATCGAATTACAGAAAACTGGGACAACAGAAGGATTCGTCGTGTTCTCAAAATGCGGTCTCACGGTGGAGAAGCATCTAAGGAGATGTGAAAGCTGAAAACAATGCTAGCGTTATCAGTGCAGACAGCGCTCTTTTACACGCTAGTGGAAGGCACTGACGTGTGAAAGGGCAAGATGCATGATCCAACGACTACTCCTCTGACACGATTATGACATATCCTTACTGGATGCAATAAACAACCTGAATTCCGATGTGGTCAAGATAAGACGGCCTGACCAGAAAGGTGTGAAATGTACAATCTGAAATACAAACAGGTATATGTAGTTACTGCGAAATGATCAGACGTACTAACCATGGGCACAGTGTACATACCTTACAATGGACTCCATAAATAACAGAGTGAAAATCCCTCAAAACAAGAGACAATCAAAATATATATTATGATAAAATAATAAAATAAGTACTCTAGGACAAAACACACGACGTTTCAATTATGAACGTCTTCATCAAGGGGCTGAGTGGTCTCGAGGTATGGTGTCCGCCTCGAGTGCTGGAGGTCCCGGGTTCAGGCCACGGTGAGGACCGGGATTTATTTAAAAAATCCACCTGGACTTCCAGTAATAAAACTTCCCCTGGTCTCTGGGTCGTGAGATCGGATGCCCGTGTGTATTGTTGCGCACGTAAAAAATCCCTTGGCAGTTGGAAATCGAAAAAGAGTAGCCTAACGGCTCTGCCCGGGCAAAATTTCGAGTTAAAAATCTACCCAAAGTATTTCAGGATCCTCGCCGATGCTACGGAGTTCGTGCATTGAGCTGAGTTTCTCCAGACTCAAGTTTGAGTTAGGAGAAAACGGAGCACTTATGGGTTAAACCGCGTGCCGTGATGTTGATCCAACGACTAAACTAAACTAACTAAACGTCTTCATCAGGAGCGGGTCAACACAAACAGATCTAAAGGGAAAAAAAAACAGATCTAAAGAAAAAACATAAAATAATTTTTTTTTTAAATAGTATCAAAACACAACTCCTACGTTGTGAAGATGGCACAAAAGTTGGTTTCAGCTCGGTTTTGAAAGGGGCTCTCTTTCTACAAATGTTTAGTCCAATTCAGCTGTAAAAGTTCCATATAAGAAATGTGTGGCCAAAGGTGTGCAAACAGTCAGATATGAATATTTAGAGGGAAGTCAGCAGAGTTATACAGTTGCATCCACAACGTGAAATGTACGTACACCAGCTTGAATGGTAGACGGGGTGGCAACCGTTTATAAGTTTGACAAACATTGCCGGACACTTGATTATACAAGCACTAATTAGGCAGTCTTCTTGATAATCAAGTAAAGCGATCTTTATATGTGTATACCAAACTTAGTTATATATCGTTCATGGTTGAGAGTCTTGATTGTTAAGGTGTTTCGACTTCTGTATACACTTTATTTCCTAGTAACTATTCAGGCAGATAAAGATAGTCTCTATATTTGTTGTTTATCTTTTCGTCTGCCTAATGTCTGTCACTTAGATGAAAGCTATCTTTTCTAATTGTGTTATATGTAATGGTTCTACTATGCCTCTCTTATTTTTACCACACAATTGGAAATATATGGTTATGGTTTGGGAATTATCCATGCAAATTTATAATATTGCTATACGAAAATTTTATAAGATGTTTATAATAACTATAACACATCGGTGTTATTGTTCTGTTTTGCTTTATTAAGAATTATGTATGTATACTTCCTGCTGTTGGTCGCCGTAGTTGAAATATGTGAAATATTTTATACAAACCCCAGGTGATTGTTAAAGTGTATTATTGTGGTTGTTTTTGACGCATTGGTCGAGACAGGAACACGGAGCTGATGCACAACTCTAGTGATCGAGTGAGATGGCAGAACATGACCGCCCACGCTTATCGGCATGGCACATGATGGATGGATGGTTTGATGCATAAGTGTTATGTTGTATACAACATTGCACAAACTATGTGATGGCTAAATGGTGTGCGTTACAGATGCATGATAAACATGCACTCATCGTAACTCACGCAAGGCTGACACAACGGACACAGGTCACAGGCATATAGTCCGGAAATTAAACGCTCATATTTACAGTGTTACAGCACTTAGTTTGCTGAGCCAGCTTTGGTGAATAAGTGGCTGCTTTTGTGGTAGCATGATGAAAAGAAACCTGCATGGGTTGAATAATATGTGTGCTCTACTTTGTGTCTGTATGTAAGACATCGACTGTATGACCTTCCATTTATCATGACTGGATTATTAAGGATGAAGGCAGCTAATATAACTACCGGAACTATTAGACTACGGAAAGGTCATTCCGACTATACAAATAGCGAAGAGAGAGAGAGAGAGAGAGAGAGAGAGAGAGAGAGAGAGAGAGAGAGAGAGAGAGAGAGAGAGAGAGAGAGAGAGAGAGAGAGTAAAAGCAGTGAACCTATACGAGAGACATTGCTAGATATTATCACTGTGTAGATCCTAGACACTAAACATTCTTGTTCGTCTATTTCTAGCTCTCAAACAGAGCACCAGGTTACATAATCTCGTTCACTCCGACACGGGGCGACATTGTTGAGAAAAGTCTTTGCTTTCGCAAAGAAGAATTTCTCGGCTGACCCAGTAAGAAACATCATGTTGCCTGTCTTCCTGCTGTACAAGTAATATTTTAAGTTACGCATTTATATCTTCATGTAATTCATATAGTTGTTTCACATCATTTCACGCGGTCATCATTTCTCACCAGTACCTAGTATATGTGAATGTCTAGTCTCGAAATCACCTGTTCACTATTATCATTCCACAAATCATCAAATTATAGTTTCATATAATGCTAGTTGAAAGCTGATGGTATTATGAGTATCTAGAAAGCACATAAACACGGTGTCAGGGTGTTGAGGGGTAGCTACAGGACATATATAGAGGACAAGGAACAGAACAGAGTTAGGACAACTAAGATAACGACATAGAAGATATAGATAAGGACATCTAGAGTATAGTCAGTAGAGTATAGACAGGACATGGGTCAAGACATCAGAGGGTCATAAGACAGGACATAAGTCAGGACACCAGAGGGTCATAAGACAGGACATCTACAAGACAGTAGATGAAGTGGAGACAGGACATAGTAAGGGACACTATCGTGTTTTAGACAGAGTAACGATAGGACCAGACCAAGTGATACAAGGGGACCACCGTTCACGGGACACTTGCCGGAACGGACTAGGTGTCAGTGACCTATACTAGCACGGACAGTTTGAAGTACAACGAGAATGAATGGTGAGACGACACGAGGTTCACACAACAGCACGGGGCCTGGTACAGCCCAGCGGTGGAGTTGAGAATCGTCAGACCGGACTTGGGACAGTTTCAATGAGGACTTGTTTTCTTTTGAGCAAATGCTTAATGTTTGCGAGAGTAGTAGTTTTGAGTAGAGTGAATATTGAAGTGTGAAACTATCGTGTGTTATTAGATTATGAAAGGCGGCATATGTATGTTCGCATGAAACTTACCGCCTGTATTTATTGTGTGATGATATCAGGTTCGCCTGTAAATAAATGATGGAGTTTACCATTTCGTTGAGTGCGTATGAAGGAGCTGAGTTGAGTGCCTGTGTGTGTGAAGCGAGACGCTGACAGG
>OY992881.1:59071293-59101293 GCA_963921405.1 Cepaea hortensis
TTTCGACAGAACCGGTCTACCACTGATATGATATTCTCATTGCGACAAATGCAAGAAAAATGCCGTGAACAGCATCAACCACTGTTTATTGCCTTCATCGACCTCACAAAGGCATTTGATTTGGTCAGTCGTGAGGGTCTGTTCAAGGCACTAAAGAAGATTGGCTGCCCACCAACTCTTCTGTCCATTGTGGAATCGTTCCACACAGGCATGAAGGGTATAATCAAGTTTGATGGTGCAACTTCTGAAGAATTTGAAATCAAGAGTGGAGTTAAGCAAGGTTGTGTACTAGCTCCCACCCTCTTTGGAATATACTTTTCACTTCTACTGAAATATGCATTTCGTGATCAGGATGGTGGTATATACATTCACTCACGCTCAGATGGCGGCCTCTACAATGCTCAGAGATTGAAGGCTAAGACCAAAATTAGGAGGGTACTGATCAGAGAGTTGCTTTTTGCAGATGATGCTGCAGTTACGACCTTCTCTGAGGAAGAATTGCAATGTCTACTATCTGCATTCTCCAATGCTTGTTCTGAATTTGGTTTAACAATTAGCAAAAAGAAGACACAGATTATGTCACAAGGTGCACATGGGGTACCATCAATCTTTATTGACGACGCTGAACTAGAGATAGTAGACCATTTTACATATCTAGGATCAGTGGTTAATAGCAAATTATCCCTAGATCAGGAAATCAACATCCGGATTGGTAAGGCAGCAACAACAATGAACAGGTTAAGAAAGAGAGTCTGGGAGAACAGGAAGCTTACTGCCAAAACAAAAGTCCTTGTCTATCAAGCCTGTGTCCTTAGTACTCTTCTCTATGGCAGTGAAACCTGGACAACTTACTCACACCAAGAGAACAATTTAAACAGCTTTCATATGCGGTGTTTGCGAAGAATTCTTGGTATTAAGTGGCAAGACAAAATCACAAATACTGAAGTATTGGAAAGATCAGGTTGTGTGACAGTTTATTCCATGCTCAGTCTTCGTAGACTTAGATGGATAGGACATCTTAGGAGGATGGATGATGGTAGAATACCAAAGGATATCTTTTTTGGTGAATTACAGATGGGTAAGAGATCTCAGGGTCGGCCTCTACTACGATACAAAGATGTGTGTAAGCGGGACATGATTGATACAGGCATTGATAATGCACATTGGGAGCAAGTCGCCGCTGAACGTGTTGCATGGAGGGCAAATATCAGAAATGGAATAAAGTCAAAGGAGAAAATTATTGCAGAAAAGTCACACACCAAGCGTTTGAAACGTAAGATGGTGCATGATGGTGGAAATTACCACGTGTTCAGATGCACCCACTGTGAACGGACATTTACAGCGCAAATTGGCCTTATCAGTCACACTCGCTACCGCCATAGTTAAAAGTTATTATGCCTTTTTAAAGCACAAACTATCGTCTGTCAAGACGGCAAGGTGCCAATGGATGGGATCCATCCATCATGTGCCATGCCGGTAAGCGTGGGCGGTCATGTTCTGCCATCTCACTCGATCAACAGAGTCGTGGATCAGTTCCGTGTTTTTGTCTCGACCATGCCACAAGGCCAAGCCATCCAGATACTTGTTTCTAGGTCTTCCCCTTGGTCTGTTCCCCTCGATCTTACCAGTTGTCACCAAGTTCTCCAAATCATTTCTTCTCATAACATGCCCAAAAAATTGTGACTGTCTACGTCTAATGTCTCTGATCAGTTTACGATCTTCATTTGTTTCTTGAAGGACTTGTTCATTGGTCTTTCTGGCTGTCCATGGTATTCTTTGCATTTTCCTCAGAAACCACATTTCTACAGCCATCAGATGTTTCTCAGCCTGGCTGCTCATTGTCCAAGCTTCACATCCATATAAAGGTACAGGTTCTATGTAGCATCTCAACACTCTTTTTCTCGTTTCAATTGACATCTTTTTATTGGTCAGTATGTTTTTCATCTTGCTAAAGGCTACTTTTGCCATGGCGATTCTTGTTCTAATCTCTTCAAGGCATCTCCCATGATATGTTATTACTGTTCCGAGGTAATTGTACCTATTCACTTGTTGAAGAATATTCCCATTTACTTGTATATTACATTGTGGTATTTCGTCCTTCCTAGTGACGACCATAATCTGTGTCTTTTTACAATTTAATTCTAACCCTTGTTGTTCACTGTGTGTAACAACCGCATCTACTAATATATATATATATATATATATATATATATATATATATATATATATATATATATATATATATATGTGTGTGTGTGTGTGTGTGTGTGTGTGTGTGTACACACACTAGCTAACCCGGCCCGTCTTCGCCCAGTTCCTGGTGGGGATCTATCTATCTATCTGTCTGCCTGCCTGCCTGCCTACCTACCTACCCCCTCTCTCTCTTTCTCTATCTATCTATCTATCTATCTATCTATCTATCTATCTATCTATCTGTCTGTCTGTCTGTCTGTCTACCTGTCTGTCTGTCTGTCTGTCTGTCTGTCGGGCCGTCCGTCCGTCCGTCTGTCTATCTATCTATTTATCTATCTATCTATCTATCTATCTATCTATCTATCTATCTATCTATCTATCTATTTATCTATCTATATCTGTCTGTCTCTGTCTGTCTGTGTGTCTGTCTGTCTGACGACCCGGCCCGGTTGTCTATCTATTTATCCATCCATCCATCCATCCATCCATCCATCCATCCATAGGACCCGGCCCGGCTTCGCCCATTCCCTGGCGGGAAGCATCTCATTTAATTCATATTCGGCCACTGCTCCCGTTCCCGTTCCCAAAAAAGACGACCCGGCCTGGCTTCGCCCAGCCCCTGGGAGGGAGCGTCTCATTTAACTCATATTCGGCTCCTGACCGGTTCCCCCCGTTCCCGGAAATATGGCGAACAGATTAGAAGAGAACAATCTTCATCCCAATAACTAAATAGGATAGTCTGACAATTAAAAGCTGTTATTCAGTATATATGATCCTGCTGAAGTTATTAATGTGTGGTCTTCTGTGCTGTCTCCGAAGTCAGCGTCATATTTTTAAAACATGTAGCTATTGAGCTGACGATAATTATATTGATTGATTGATTGATTGATTTAGGAACCGACATCACAGCATTCGGGACATTCCCATAAGCGCATCCTCAGCAGCCAGCGAAGAGTTCCAGTAGCAATCTGATTATATGTCCGTCTCGCCTTTCCTCTGAGCGCCGAGCGTCGGCCAGATCCCCTCGTCACACCTCGTTGTCTCATTCTAACCAGACCATGGTGCTCCATCTGCTCCTCCGAGGTGTACACGTGCTCCCACAAGGCCGCAACCACGTCTGCCTTGTCATGCATCAATACTCCACCAAATTTTGCCTAGCCAGCCAATCTGTCCGCCTGTTCATTCCCCAGCACACCGGCATGCCCAGGAGAAAAGATCCAGGTGATGCTTACTACCCGTGACCTCCGAAGCGAAGCAAGCCACTCTGCACGAAGCCTACCTGTTCTCACCCTTCTCAGCATGCTTTCTGAGTCAGTTACAATCACAATGTGTGTATGTATCGTGTTTTCTATCCAGCGGAAAGCTGCACTGACCGCCTCCACCTCCATTCTTAAGCTAGATGTAGTGTTATCATACGCCAGGCTCTCCTGCACCAAACGCCGACCATTAGTTTTTGCCAAGAACCCCCAGGCACTTCTCCTACCTCTCAACACTGACCCATCCGTGTAGATAATCACATCACCCGGGCGAGAATTTTCCTGAATTAGTTGTTGAATTTCCACTTCCGTGGCCCCTGCTGGCCACTCCCTGCACTTCCGGCTCAATTTTATTACAACTCAGCACAAGTCTGACTGCACGGCTGGCACTCTGACCCACTCCTCTCCTCGCCTGATGTTCTCCAAGGGGCACACCTGTCTGATCGTATTCTCCGCCTGAGCCATCCATGATTTCCCTCTTATCAGTCTCTGACCCTTAACTACGTCCAGCGCCTCATGCAACGGGTGATCTGTGTCTGCAGCTACTCTGAGGTATGCCTTCGCTTGCATCACCTTGTGCCTACTAGCAACAGTAGGAAGACCAAGGATGTAACGCATACACACTACTGGAGTGTCTCTGGTGCATCCCAGAATGACCCGCATCGCTTCATTCTGTATGCGCTCTAATTTCACCAGCTGACTCTTTGAGACAGTGAGCATTCCTAGTCCATAATCAATCGCTGAGAGGATCAAGTGCTGGTATAGTGTGAAGAGCATTCTCTGCTCTGTGTCCATTGCAGCCATAGTTTTAAGTGCATTGAGTCCCTTTTGAGATCTTTTCACAACCGTCTCCACATGGTCCTTGAAGGACAGACTCCTGTCAAATGTGATTCCCAGATACTTCAGTTTGTTCTCTCTGTTGACGCTTCTACCATCTATCGTGAGGCTTGGGGTATCATTTCTCACAATCCTATTGTCCAGAGAGCACCACAAAACCGCCGCCTTTTCCGGGTTGATGACAGCACTCATTTCAGTGCACCAGTCAATCACTTTGTCCACTGTCACCTGTAGCTCCTGGGCTGTTTGATCCCTATTTCTCCCCTGCCTGTATGCAAGAATATCATCTGCAAATGTTAGAATCCTTCCAACCCCTGGTGCTTCTAGGTATGCAATCTTGCTCGTATACACATTAAAGAGCACCGGTGAGATTGCAGATCCCTGTGGCAGTCCCGGGGTTAAAATATGTGGCTCTGAGGTCCATGCGCCTAGACGGAGAGCAACTTGACGAGAATGCAGGACGGCTACTATCCAGTTCACCAACCAGGGATTGACCCCCTTCTCCATAAGTGCGGTCATCAAAATATCATAGCGAACTCTATTGTACGCATCTTCGAGATCAAGCGCTGCCGCCATCGTTTCCTGTCTACTCTGGAACCCCTCATAAACGTCAAAGGCAAAGGTGGCTGCATTTGACCAGGTATCTTTTCCTGGCCTGTAGCTCCCCATGCCTCTTGGAAGAAGCTTCCCCCTTTCCAAAACATCCTGCAGCTTAACAGCGACTATCTTCTCTAAAACCTTCCCAAATGTATTTTGAAGGGTGATGATCCTAAAGCCGGCAAGCTTTGAATGATCCTTGTATGGTTTTGGGAGAGGGATGAGATAGCTATGCAACGATAATTATATCCGTTTGACTAATACTTTCTAGAGATTTGGACATATTTCTCTTTGCCAGCATTTACCAACCTTTCATGACATTTATTTTAGAAAAAGTGAAAGTGAAGGGCAATCTGAAACTACTGAACGTAAACTTACCAAGATATCACGAAAACCCAATGAATGCTGGGATTACTGTATAGATGTCGAAGAGAAATAAAAAGATGAGTTAGAAAATTTTCACGTATTTAAAATAGATGCATTATTTTTATGAAAACTTTAAAAGTGCCTTAAAGATTTTATCATTATATATTATAATGCATATGCCTTTAAATAACTGTAGACAAACAGTTTATAAATCTTTGATAACAATGCAACAATTATATATAAAATATTTAGCAATGATATTAAATGTTATGTCCCTTGATATAACTTTTCTTAAGTTAAGTCCACTTGCTATATAAATTATTATGTAAATTACAAAATTAAATTTCATTATGTAAATATCTGTTTGTGAACTAACAGACTATGACAATTAGCTGCAAGGGAATGAGAAAAAGACGTGTAGAAAATTACATCTCAATCGGATGGTTCGCGAACGCATAAATAACATACATACATAGATATAGACATACATTGCATTTTATATATATATATATATATATATATATAGTCTCACTAGCCTGGTCTCTCAGGTCTACACAGTCTAAAACAAATGCTGTGAAATGTGGAAAATACATGCGGCCTGGTATTGACCACATCGGATGGTGATCATTCAAAATATAGGAGGCCTGGTTGAAATTGAACCACATCGAATTGTGATGAGTCCAGGTGCAGGCGGTCTGGTTGATATTGACCACATAGAATAGCGATCAATCAAAGTACATATAAGGAGCTAGAACCATAAAAATGTCTGTGGTCGCAAGGTCATGCCCGGGACATGTGAGGGCGGATGTGTTTATCGCAACATTACAATAAATAAATTGTCCCGAAAAAGTTTCCTGCTATAGATCTGTAACGTGATAGGCTCATCACAGTTTATAAAGCACTAGCAGACCCGGCCCGGCTTCGCCCACTACCTGGTGGGGAGCACCTCATTTAATTCATATAAGTAGTCATATAAGTTCTCGTTCCCGTTACCGACTATCTGTCTGTCTGTCTGTCTGTCTGTCTGTCTGTCTGTCTGTCTGTCTGTCTGTCTGTCTGCCTGACCCTGCCCGGCTTCGCCCAGCCCCTGATGGGGAGCATCTCATTTAATTCAGATAAGTAGTCATATAAGTTCCCGTTCCCGTCTGTCTGTCTGTCTGTCTGTCTGTCTGTCTGTCTGTCTGTCTGTCCCTCCCTCTCTGTCTGTCTGTCTGTCTGTCTGCCTGTCTGTCTAATCATTTATTGGGTGCAGTTAGAACAACCTAGATAAACGAAGACCAACTTACAAAAAGCATTAGAAAGAGCACTTGAAAGGTTTTTACATCTTCCCCAACAATTAACTTGGGTAAATGGAGCGGCGGCAGAAGCAGCAGCAGAAGAAGAAAAAGGAGGAGTAGGAGATGGGAGGAGGAAGAGGGAGGCGGAGGAGGGAGGAGGAGGAGGGAGGAAGAGATAGGGGAGAGAGGAGGAGGAGGGAAGAGGAGGGAGGAGTAGGAGTAGGGAGGAATAGGAGGGAGGAGGAGGGATTAAGAGGAGGAGAGAGGAGGAGGAGGTAGGAGGAGGGAGGCGGAGGGAGGAGGAGGTAGAGGGAGGAGGAGGAGGAGGAGGAGGGATGAGGAGGAGGGGGAGGAGGAGGAGGGATGTGGAGGGACGAGGAGGGAGGAGGTAGAAGGAGGAGGAGGGAGGAGGAGGAGAGAGGATGAGGAGGGAGAAGGAGAAGGGAGGAGTAGGGATGAGGAGAGGGAGAAGGAGAGGGATGAGGAGGGAGGAGTAAGGGGAGGAGGAGGAGTAGGTAGGACGAGGAGGAGGGAGAAAAAGGGAGGAGAAGGAGGAGGAGGGAGGAGGAGGGATGAGGGGGAGGATGTAGGAGGAGGAGGAGGGAAGAGGAGGGAGTAGGAGGAGAAGGGAGGAGGAAGGAAGAGGAGTGATTAGGAGGAGGGCGAGGAGGTAGGAGGCGGAAGAGGGAGGAGGAGGAGGAAGGAGGAGGAGGAAGGAGGAGGAAGAAGGAGGAGGGGGGAGGAGGAGGAGAAAGAGGGAGGAGGAGAATGGAGAGGGGGAGGGGAAGAGGAAGAGGGTAGGAGGAGGAGGAGGGGAGAGGAGGAGGAGGATTATAACGCATATGCCTGTAGATAACTGCAGCGAAAAGGTGGGTCTGTCTATCTATCTGACCCGGGGTGGCTTCGCCCAGCTCCTGGCGGGTAGCGTCTCATTAAATTCATACAACAAAATAAAGTAACTTAAAAGAATGTCCTTCCACACACCATCCATTATTTCTAATGAAAACCGTTTCTAATCACCTGCATGACTGTAGATAACTTCGTAAGCATAAAAAGATGAGTTACAATGTTATGCATTATGCATTATTTTTATGAAAACTTTGAAAATGCCCTAAAGATTGTATCATTATATATTATAACTCATATGCCGGTACATAACTACAGACAAAGAGTTTATAAATCTTTGAAAACGATGCAACAATATAACTATAAGTTATACAGCAATGTTATTAAAAGTTATGCCCCTTGAAATAACTTTTCTAGAGTTAAGTCCCCTCGCTTTATATAAATCACAATGTAAAATGAAAAATTAAATAATATTAAGTAAGCAGCCGATTTCACACTAAAAAAAATATCACAGTTGGCTGCGCTGGAATGAAAGAAACACGTGTAGAAAATTTCATCTCAATCGGATGGGCCGTTCGTGAGCGCATAAAGGACACACCCACATACAGTCTCTTTTATATATAAGAAGAGCAAGGAGAAATAGGAGGATAATTGTTACCTCATTTTAGCAAGCGACAATCCGAGGCGTCAAACCTGCGTCCGACCGTGCATACGACACTACCAGAGCAGTTTGCTATCAACGTCGCTAGCGTATCTGTCGCAACAAAACAATACTCAGTTCTATACTAGCCTGTTCACAGTTTACAGCACACGAGGATGTATATACCCGATCTATGGATTCTCGAATGATCAATACGTCCTGGAATGACTCCAAGAAACGACAGGAGAAAATGGTGTCAGGTCTAATGAAGACGTTTGGAAGGCAGAGAATGAGTAGCTACACGCATGTACAAAGGGGCCAGTGTCTAGAAATGTTTTATCTATTGCAGCCGTCTGATGGATTGCATTGTCTAATGAAGAGTAGTCGACAAATACTGCAGTTTAGTTTAGTTTTAGTTTATTTAGTGGACGGATCAACATTACGGCACACAGGTGTGACACATAAGTGTTTCGTTCTATTCCCAACTCAAACCTGAGTTCGGAGAATCTTAGCTCAGTGCACAAACTCCGTAGCACCGGCGAGGATCCTGAAATACTTTGGGTTGATTTTTAACTCGCAATTTTGCCCGGGCAGCGCCGTTGTGCTACTCTTTTTCGATGTCCAACTGCCAAAGGAATCTCTTACGTGCGCAACAATACACACGAGCGTCCGATCTCACTACCCAGAGACCAGTGGAAATTTTGTTACTAGAAGTCCACGTGAAAAAATCCCGACCCTCACCGGGCTTGAACCCGGGACCTCCAGCTCTCGAGGTGGACACCATACCTCGAGACCACTCAGCGCCCCCCTCCCAATTGTTACATTAACCCCACTCTGCCTGAACTGTTAGCTTATCCCATTCTGTTCCAATGTTGATCATTTGAACACCATTTAATACTATTGTAAGTTCAACTCATGAAGATAAAAAGGGTTAATGCTTTCGCTAAGAAATACACGTGGTGTGATAGGCAATTCTTTATATGTAAACATCTACAGGGTGGGCCAAAAAAAGTGAGAACATCTTTTAGCATACAAATTATTTAGAAATATAATTCAATTAATACTGCAGTTTGGTTTATTTAATTATTAACAAACATACAATCAAAATTGCACATTTCATTTTAAACACTCCTGTAGGAGATAACATTATGTCGATAATCTGTAATACACCCGAAGGTAACACACGAAACTAGAATGGAGGGGGGAAAAAAACAGACAACATAACACACATGTTTCTTATTGTGACGCAGAGGTGTTTCCAAGGCACCAGGGCCGGGATATATACTGGCCAAGACCTGCTGACACGTCCACGTCGTGCGTCCTGGGCAACAGGTCTCTTCGGGGACCTGGCTAACATCAGTAGGATCGATGATTCTTCCGAAGACGGAGAGTATCTGCCTGCATGGCGAGGAACCACCAGTCTGCACACCAATAAGCCAGACATGGGACAACGGATACTCACGCAAACCTCAGGTCCTGTATGACATCACAATGATGTTGGACAACAGGATGCCTTCATCCGACATACAGGACTTTTGCGTTGGAGCTCAAGCCAACGAACACAAGCAAGCAAGCAAGCATGTTTCTTATTCGTAAGAGGAATGTGTATGTTACTGATGTAATCAGTTAAACAGAAGTCACAGACAATTCTGTAAATCACTTGAAAGTTTTCACTGTGAACGTTGTGCTAGAATGAATAAATTTTTTAAAAAATGTTCTCAGACAACAGTTGTGCCGGGTAATATCTGCCACTTAATTGTTATCGCTGACAGGAAAGCATTTCAGCACTAGTTTATGTTTCAAGAGGGTTAATGTTTGTTTTCAAGAATATTATTGGAATCCGGTTTATTATGTGGAAGGATGCAAGCGTGCAGCTGCCGCAACATAATAACTAACGGTCTTAACAAGCGAAGAGTAAATGCTAACAGAGAACCGTGTATCATTCTGTCACGTTGAGAAATGAATTAGGCAGAACTGGAGTAAGGGTTTAGAAATGCAATGGTGTTTGTCCATCAAGAATGATGATGGTCATTCATCTCATCCAATGGGGTTGAAAGTTTGAACCGTGGGTTCTAAGATGCTGATAAGGCCCTTTTTGGCTCGAAATGTTCTTTGACAATGTGGGCAAAGAATTATTGACGTTCCAGGACTAGGATCTCTTGCTGTGGTTTTTGCTGTCTTATTTTGCATTTGATCTTCAATAGCTTCCTAAGGCAGACTGTGGAAGTGGTGTAATTTCCTAGCGTGTCGCTGGTAAACAGTCTAGGTTTCCCAAGCATATAGCAGTGTAAAGAAATTCAATAAGATAATCAACAAAAAACGAGAAGTTGAATGGGTAAACTTTGCTAGAACACAGTGACAAGTCACAAAATCTACGATGGGGTTAGAGCCTTCTTCAGCACATAAAATAGAAACATACAGTGATACATATACAGTAAAAATTATACAATAAAATATATGCATAAATTATGTGGTTGTTTCGGGATTTGAAATTTAAATATTGAGCACAACCCACTACTGGCAACGCCGATCGCATTCTGATATGAACCTAAGGCCTATCCACGTCATAATGCATAAATGTTAATTAGCTGATGTTAACACTGATTGGGTGTAGTCTCGGCGTGTGTGTATCACGCGCTTAACGTGTAGATGCATGAAAGCATGCTGGCCTGTTAAACCGGCACTAGGTATCGGAGACAGGCTGAGGTGGGGAAGGGATTGTCAATCTCGTACCCCGCAGATTCCCCAGACAAAATAAAAAGAAATAAACGAGAGAGGGGAGCAACCGGATGGACAGGTTTACCACCTAGACAGCACCCAGATTTACCACCTAGACTGGCACCTTGCCGTCTTGACAGACGATGGTTTGTAAAATAGTTATACCTCTCCATAATGCAAAACTTTATGACGATAACAGAGACGAACAGTAGGATGTTCAAAATAATAATGAAGAACCAGCAATTTTGAAGATGGAGGTTCAGACAGCATCACAACAGAAATGATTAATGCTTTAGAAGAATATGGAATAGATAAAGTTACCAGTCTGCTTAATACAATATATGATACTGGAAATATACCTCATGAGTTATGTAATTCTGTATTTATTGCAATCCCAAACAAAATCAGGAGCCTTAGAATGTGATCAACATCGAACAATTAGTATAATGAGTCACATCACGAAGATTTTGCTAAGAATTATCATGCAAAGAGTTAGGAGGAAAATACAACCTGAAATAGGAGAAGAATGCGGGTTTGTAGAAGGCAAGGGTACAGTAAGTGATGTGTATATACTGAGAACCGTAATCGAACGTTCTATAGAAGTAAACAAAGATCTACACCTTTGCTTTATTGATTACACAAAGGCATTCGATAAAGTGAGACATGTCAACATGATAAGGATGCTTGAGGATCTACAGATTGATGGAAAAGACCTTACACTTGTAAAAAACATATATTGGAAACAACAAGCTACCATAAGAGTTGATAATGAAGTAAGCCAATATCAGCCTATTAAGAGAGGCGTGAGACAGGGATGTGTAATGTCTCCAGATCTGTTTTCCCTGTACAGTGAAAGTATTTTCAGAAATATTGAAGATATGGAAGGAATCAACATTGGGGGACGATGCATCAATAACATTAGATATGCAGATGATACAGTCTTGATTGCAGATAATGAACAGGACCTGCAAAATTTAATAGATGCGGTTGTTACACACAGTGAACAACTAGGGTTAGAATTAAATTGTAAAAAGACACAGATTATGGTCGTCACTAGGAAGAACGAAATACCACAATGTAATATACAAGTAAATGGGAATATTCTTCAACAAGTGAATAGGTACAATTATCTCGGAACAGTAATAACATCTGATGGGAGATGCCTTGAAGAGATTAGAACAAGAATCGCCATGGCAAAAGTAGCCTTTAGCAAGATGAAAAACATACTGACCAATAAAATGATGTCAATTGAAACGAGAAAAAGGGTGTTGAGATGCTACATAGAACCTGTAATTTTATATGGATGTGAAGCTTGGACAATGAGCAGCCAGGCTGAAAAACATCTGATGGCTGTGGAAATGTGGTTTGTGAGGAACATGCAAAGAATACCATGGACAGCCAGAAAGACCAATGAACAAGTTCTTCAAGAAACAAATTATTAGAGACATTAGACGTAGACAGTCACAGTTTGTTGGGCATGTTATGAGAAGAAATGATTTGGAGAACTTGGTGACAACTGGTAAGATCGAGGGGAACAGACCAATGGGAAGACCTAGAAGTAAGTACCTGGATGGCTTGGCCTTGTGGCATGGTCTAGACAGAAACACGGAGCTGATCCACGACTCTGGTGATCGAGTGAGATGGCAGAACATGACCGCCCACGCTTACCGGCATGGCACATGATGGATGGATGGATGTGAATACTTCTAATGTATGCAGTGGACGCATGGATTGTCCTCATGTCATTAAATAAAAGGATCACATTTCTGATTAACAGAATATATATTGTTCGAATATCCTTTACATGACATCGCTGTCAACGTCATTATCTTTCAGCTGATTGTTGATTTCTTGGCAAGATTACGCTCAGTAGTTTGCCATTGCTTTCTGAGCGACCGGCTCACATACCCCGTAAGATACCGACGCGGAGAGAACCGCTACCGATTCTCGTGCAACGTCATGTTACCCACGAATGTATACGAGATTACAGAGAAAGTCGTGTAACCTCTAGATATAAAGATATTATAGGGGAAAATGAACAAAAGACAGTGGACATATTGACTCAAAGGACAAAGCTCAACAAATGGGGCTGGTTATCAACCAAGATAAGACAGAATATATTGTAATTTCAAGACAAGGAACGGCTAAAAACTCTGGCCACATACAAATAGATAATATGACCATTAAAAGAGCGGAAACATACAAATACCTAGGTACAATCTTCAACTGCTCCAAAATAATAAGGGAAGAAATACAAGCTAGAATCAACTCTGGAAATAAGATATACTATGCACTACAACATCTGCTAAAAATCAAAGACGCTATCTCGTAACACCAAGATCACAATTTATAAAACACTGATTAGACCAGTTGTGCTGTATGGCTCTGAAACCTGGAGTACAACTAAAGGAGACGAAGCCTTGTTACAAATCTTTGAGAACAAGTCTTAAGACGCATCTTTGGGCCCATTAGGGATACACAGTGGAGAGTGGAAAAGAAGAAGCAACAAAGACATTTATGATCTGTTTAAATCCCCGCTAATCACTGGTATCATGAAGGCTAATAGACTGCAACGGCTGGGACATATAGAAAGAATGGAAGATAATAGGGAAACAAAACTCACGAAACTCAGCTTACACTCACGAGATAAATGGCCGTAGACCCCGAGGTAGACCAAGAAGACGGTGGAGAGATAATATACATACAGACCTACAAGCACTTTGAATCAACGACTGGCATGAGAAGGTCAACCAGAGAGACGAATGGAGACGGCTTGTATCTGCAGCAGAGAATCTCAAAGGCTCGGAATGCTGAAGAAGAAGAAGAATCAGTGGGGCATTCATTTGTTCTTAACAAAGTACCATATTCAATGCTAGAAGTGGGAATACATACCCTTGATAATGTCATGGGAACCTTTGTGGCATATTTTAGTACATATACTTGTCGATACAGTGGCCATGGTTCAATCCCTAGCAATGGCAAGATCCCTTCTTTTCCTGACCAGTAAAACTATGGTGTCGACCAAGCTTCACAAAGCTGTTACCGAACATTTTTACAATTGTTTGTAAGGAAATTTGGTGAGAAAAAAAGAGGATACCTCATTATCATGTAACCTCGAAAATGTGAACATCTATCCCTTTATACTGGTAATATGGTACCCCTAATGGTAGTATTGGCCATTGAACAATGTTTATTTTTAACGATGACACACATTCTTGACCTCCTGGGTAGCGAAATGAGATGTCTAGCTTTCTCTAAGTGCGGCTGAGACCATAAAGAATAAGTGGTATTACTAATGTATTAGCAGCCGTACACAAGAAGACACAAAGAGTAGTTTTAGCATCTATGATTACTCTATAACATATATTCAATACTAGTGCTTGGATCATCATCATCTTCCACTTTTGCCCTCAGGCACCGTGAGGAGGAATAGTTATCGTTCCAGTGCCTGATGGGTGGCACTGGATAGTGGTAATTCCATGTGATTGTACAATGTCTTTGATGTCGTCAATCTATTTTCTTCTCGGGCGTCATCTTGCACTCGTATCAGATCTTCTTTGATGTAGGACCATTGCTGGTAGTTGATGGTTTTGCATTCTAATGAGGTGGCCAAACCATTTGATCTTCTATCCTTCAATATATGTGGCACAAGTTATTGATCCCACAGTCTATTAACATCATTTCTGATTCGGTTTCGGATAGTTAAGTTTGGCAGCTCTCCTCAAGGTGTGTATAATCTAGCAGGTGTTGATTTTACGTAAGCGTGATTTGGATAATGTTCAAGTTTGACACTGGTAGCATAGTATTGTGAGCATGCTATTTATTATATTTCATTGTGCGGATAAAGGTATATTTGGATGTTTCAGTATGGGTGATAGTACTGGAGACGTAAAATGCTTAAATGCTTGATACTTGTTTCTGATGTCAACCATGTGTAACCACTAGACCCAATATACTCAGGTATATTTGGATGTTTCAGTATGGGTGATAGTACTGGAGACGTAAAGTGCTTAAATGCTTGATACTTGTTTCTGATGTCAACCATGTGTAACCACTAGACCCAATATACTCAGGTATATTTGGATGTTTCAGTATGGGTGATAGTAATGGAGACGTAAAGTGCTTAAATGATTGATACTTGTTTCTGATTTCAAACATGTGTAATCAAAGTGAAAAAGTCACAAGTTTACATGCCTTGACGTGTATTCTCCATAGTTCTTTAGACCAATCAGCACTTGATAGGCTATGTGGTCAATATCACACCGTAAATTACACAATGATTAAATAACTAATCAGTTGTGTATCTTTACAGGACGTTGCAGTCAACTCCATCATTTTCTGGCTGTCTGTTATTCATGGGAAAGTTTACGTTCAGTAGTTTGCTATTGCTTTCTGCATGACCAAAACTCATACCTTTGTATGGAAACCAAAAAAGACCGTCTGCTTCCAAATCGCCCGCAGCTGTGTTCAAACGCGGTATGCCGGATTATGAACTGCATTCGTAACTCCTTCGCCACAGACATGGTACAACATCTTAACAATGATAATGTATTTTAAAATGAAGAACTTTTACTTAAATGCAAGAATTCCATACTTTCATTGGCTTTTAAAAGAATAATAGGTCCCGAAGCATTAACCTGCAATGGCTCTGAGAAGTGCTAGGACAATACGATTTTATAGATCTAAATGCACGGGGAATGCATGGCCAGTCGCTTCCTCACCTAGCGGACAACGAGAGCAGGTGTTAGAACTTCGTCCGATCGCGATCATAACATTATCGGTGTAACCTCCCAGTGATTACACTAACGTGCCCCCTTTGACAATAAATGAGTATATAAAATGAATCATTGCAATTTCATTAATATAATTGACGCGTTTTAAATATTTAAACAGGAAACAAGAGTTAACAGTAAACACAACTCAAGTTGAGCTCAAGAATTTAGATCCACACACAACCTACACCGCACAGTTGGTTGTGCTGCTTTCATCTGATGCAGAAGTGAAATTCCATCCTGTACATTTTGTAACTTTGGAATCAAGTAAGTAGTCAGCAGTGCTAGGCAAGCTACTACTTTGCTTCTTTACAATATCAATATAATTTACACTTCTAGTCATATGTTAAACCGTGTATAAAAACGTGTGATAGACAATAGTGTATCTTACTGTGTGATTTTTTTTGCTCTCGCTCGCTTTGAACTCAAGCGTAGTCCATACACACTATGTATAGTAGTGATGGACTTAATTCTGCGTGTGGATTAGCTTTCCCTATTAATAGTGTCTCTCGACATCAGGCGAACACACTCCGATTTCAGAGATACTTGTAAGTTACGTCCCAAAGTCAAGGACGATGTGTCAACATTGTAGTCCAGCTGTCCGGTGTAGGAGTTGAACCGCTTACCTCGGCATCAGCACACCGGATGTTTAAGACGTTCTTATCTATTCAGTCATGCGGACCTGCATGTGTGATATGCAATGTGTCTTACCATCATCACTTCCTATTTGTATGTGTGTGTGTGTGTGCAATGTATCCGATTAAGAGTGTTTTAAAATACTTGCTATTCACAAGAGTGTTGTTGTTGTTGTCATTTTGCTTCTCTATTATGTTTGTTTAACGAATTATCCATTACATAATTTGCTAGATAAGGACTCTGTCAGCTGTTGTTTTGTCACTTTTTATATGTAAAACATTATATTTTTGACCATATCTGTTTTTTACAAGTCTAAGATCTGTTCCATCAATCTGTAGATCCTCAAGCATCCTTATCATGTTGACATGTCTCACCTTATCGAATTCCTTTGTGTAGTCAATAAAGCAAAGGTGTAGATCTTTGTTTACTTCTATAGAACGTTCGATTACGGTTCTCAGTATATACACATCATTTACTGTACCCTTGCCTTCTACAAACCCACATTCTTCTCCTATTTCAGGTTGTATTTTCCTCCTAACTCTTTGCATGATAATTCTTAGCAAAATCTTCGTGATGTGACTCATTATACTAATTGTTCGATGTTGATCACATTCCAAGGCTCCTGATTTCTTTGGGATTGCAATAAATACAGAATTACATAACTCATAAGGTATATTTCCAGTATCATATATTGTATTAAGCATATACTTCTAAAGCATTAATCATTTCTGTTGTGATGCTGTCTGAACATCCATCTTCAAAATTGCTGGTTCTTCATTATTATTTTGAACATCCTACTGTTCGTCTCTGTTATCGTCATAAAGTTATGCATTATGGAGAGGTGTAGCATGATGGATCAGAATCCCCCAGTCCCAGCCCGACACATTCATAAAAATACTTTAAGTCTGAACGGGGACCATTCCAGATAGAAGGACGATTCTTTGAAATAGTATGTTCCAGAACGAGTTGGGGGAGAGCAGCGGTATGCGCTTGTCTTTTCATTGGCTAATAAGTAATGAGCCCACGCTGTTTGCTAGGCCACATTTGAAAATTGGCAGTTTGAGCCAAGATTCCATCCGGAGCGGTAGCTATTTTGTGATGTGATGACAAGAATGCCCTTAAAGATTCAGTAATATATTGTTCTCTGGACAACAGGTACCACTTTAAAACATTCTTTAATGTTGTAGTTGTGCCTAGTGAACGAAAGAGAGGAATATAAGAGTATTTTATGAATAAAATGTGAAAAGTGAAAACAGAACTTCTGTGCGCCAGTATTCTGAATACTGCTTCTTCAACCTTGACATGTCTTTCACGCTGTATACTCCAAGTGCATATCAATCCCTTGTTGTGACTGGTTGCGTATGCTTGATGAATGTATAGTACACTCATGCAAATTCGCAAACCCAAACCCCTTGTGCATTCTTCATGCCTAGGATGACTCATTCTTAAATCAACTGTACCTTTGCTCTCGCGAGTTAACATATGGCAGTCTGAATTGGAATGAGTGATGTAAACATGTACAAGTTCCTTTGTAAAACGCTGAGAATGTTGGAGTGAATGAGCTGGTGCTTTGATAAGTAGCCTCTCACATTAGTAGAAAGACAGATGCTTCATATCAATATGTAGGCGGGACGTGATGGCACGCCAGAATTGCAAAGTTCATGTGATGGCCTGGTGGCTAGATTACGCTCAAGAGAATACCATTTCTCTCTGCAGCATTACACGGGTACCTCTACTGTTGGTAGGTTCATGTAAACTAGTTCCTAAGAGGACAATAGGTGTTTGAACCTGTGTCTTAGTTGGCTGAATATAATGTATGGCTCATGCAAATTTACAAGGACTAAACATGTTTTTCCCATATGCGCTTGGTGCATGTGTGAACAATTGCTTGGGCAATTGAGCTTCTGTTACCGACTGTAGTAGACATGAACATTACTCAGTGGGGAAACAGCACATGATGATGATGAAGATGATGTACCTGTGAGCCAGGTCTGTCTGAGAAAAGGGGTGAGGTCTGGCATTGCTGAGTGAGTGTATATGGAATAGGACATTCATGCACCAACATGACAACCATTGGAATGGATGTCTACTCTGCTAATTGGGTAAATGCCATTAGTTAATACATAATGCATATTGCAGTTGTAAATGCCTATTTTCCATTTCCCTTCACAATGTCTGTCCCATGTTGCTATGTCACAATGCTTGCTGTACTGTGTCTGGTCCTCCTTGTACCCAGGTCTACTGTGGTTCAAACATGGTGGAACTTAGACCACATAAATGCTTGTAATTGTGTTAAGCTACCCTGTCTCAGCATATGGTTTTGTGATTACCACAGTACATCACAGTGAAATTCACTACATCATCAACTAGGAGAGGTGTGTTTGGTCAACACCCTACCTGAACCTCCCCATCTCCAATCTGTGTATGTTGATGTATGATAACATTATCTTTTAACACATGTAAAGAGATGTTGTGCCATTTTGTATATCAACAGAGAACAAACAGGATGGTGGAGAGGCATCCATATATCATCTGGGAAAACTAACCAGTAGTCCCAGAATCCAGAACCAACTCTCTATAAGTGAAATCTTCTAGAACCCACAATATGGGAATTTCTTAGAGACTTTCAGCTCAGCTCTCAAACAGCTGGATATAAATAGGGGAGAAAAATGGTTCTGAAGACTTCAGTGATCATAATTATCAATGACATCTGAGAACTAAACAACAAGTCTATGGTGGTTAACCTCATTCAGGACGTCTGGTGAAATGACTGGGACAATGGATTGTTTAGCTAGGACTTATCTTAGTTAATCTCCAGCCTGGTGCTCACACAGTGTTTCAGAATGAAGACTTGAGATAGACTGAGAAGGAAGAATGCTGGGACATATTTGTATCTTAGATCTTCCTCTACAGGAAAAGTAGAACAAATTCCTAAGTGTCAACTTCATGAACAGTCAACTCACCGGTGAAAGACAGGGCTGTAACTTTTCTTCAAAACTGTGACAGTAGGGAATAATTAGTCTGACTTGGAAAATCATCATGGGGAGAACTGCAACCTGAGCTTGTCCAACACCCATCATAGGTGCTAAAAGGATTAAATAGACCAGTGGAGCAGAATGTCCCTATGCTTGCCCCAGGTTATGGCTTATCTTGGTTTTCCCTCATTAACAGTAGAAGAAAGGATAAAAGCAAATGGTGTAGTGGAGATTAGAGAGGAGAGGAGGAGGAGAGTTTGGTTATTGGTTGGAGGAGGGATCCGAGTGTGGTATCATGTTTCTCTACATGCATGTGTGACATATTTTATGCATTTTCTATGTAATGATTGAAGTGTTGACATGACAGAGAGATGAACCATGGATCATCACTGGACTCACCATCAGCTCAATAAACAGTATTATTGAACCAGTGTTTTAAGTACATGTCCCCAGTGAATTTCTTGTACAGTTGCTGTCAAGTGTTGTCTCTGGTGTCTGTCTTAAGTGCTGTGGTTGATTATACATATTGTGAAAAGTCTTGTATAGATGTTGTCAAGTATCTCTTATGATGTAAGTCTTGTACAATGGCTGGTGTACACAATTCCTAGTGAATGTATGTCCCACTTTTGTCAAGAAACTGTCATGTAGATGTCTTGTCCAACAGATGTAATGTACAGTTATTGCTGAGTTTGCCTACAAACATTGAGTCCTACAGCCCAAAAGTCAAATTAGGAAAACTGATATAGGTCACAATGACAAAATAAAGAAAAGAAGATCTAATGTGACGGACGAATAGCACACTGGCAACATTATAATGAGAGAGATGGATCCTCAGTTGTACAGGGGCGAAGAGTCCAGATCTCCTTTTGGTCTTGAGGGAACCTTTTACTTCTTTTATAAATTTCTGTGTAGATACATAGTGGTCTCACAGCGGGGGTTTGAGCCAAAGAAAAGTGGTTCTCCAAAAATGCTATTGCGGGAATGATTAGCTCATTTGAGTGACCTCTAGACAAAACGTGCTAAATCATATCCTTTATCTTGTTATTTATTATTCAAGATATATCTCCAGAGAACACTACTAACTAGGTCCTCTGTCAATCATCTAATTTGTCACAAGAGGTATAACTATTTTACAAACCATCGTCTGTCAAGATGGCAAGGTGCCAGTCTAGGTGGTAAATCTGGGTGCTGTCTAGGTGGTAAACCTGTCCATCCGGTTGCTCCCCTCTCTCGTTTATTTCTTTTTATTGTGTCTGGGGAATCTGCGGGGTACGAGATTGACAATCCCTTCCCCACCTCAGCCTGTCTCCGATACCTAGTGCCGGTTTAACAGGCCAGCATGCTTTCATGCATCTACACGTTAAGCGCGTGACACACACACGCCGAGACTACACCCAATCAGTGTTAACATCAGCTAATTAACATTTATGCATATATTTTAATGTATAATTTTTACTGTATATGTATCACTGTATTTTTCTATTTTATGTGCTGAAGAAGGCTCTAACCCCATCGTAGATTTTGTGACTTGTCACTGTGTTCTAGCAAAGTTTACCCATTCAACTTCTCGTTTTTTGTTGATTATCTTATTGAATTTCTTTACACTGCTATATGCTTGGGAAACCTAGACTGTTTACCAGCGACACGCTAGGAAATTACACCACTTCCACAGTCTGCCTTAGGAAGCTATTGAAGATCAAATGGTAAAATAAGACAGCAAAAACCACAGCAAGAGATCCTAGTACTGGAATGTCGATAATTCTTTGCCCACATTGTCAAAGAACATTTCGAGCCAAAAAGGGCCTTATCAGCATCTTAGAACCCACGGTTCAAACTTTCAACCCCATTGGATGAGATGAATGACCATCATCATTCTTGATGGACAAACACCATTGCATTTCTAAACCCTTACTCCAGTTCTGCCTAATTCATTTCTCAACGTGACAGAATGATACACGGTTCTCTGTTAGCATTTACTCTTCGCTTGTTAAGACCGTTAGTTATTATGTTGCGGCAGCTGCACGCTTGCATCCTTCCACATAATAAACCGGATTCCAATAATATTCTTGAAGACTTTATAACAAAAGAGACTTACCCGAGAGCCACTAAAGAGAAAAGCACGGAGAAAATATATGACACATGTTTATTTCCGTTGGGTACCAAAGACAACCACACCCTTCTATGACCCTGGATGCCCAGCTACAGACGTATCACTATACTGAGCTTATGATCCGTAAAATGGAAGTCCTCACATAAGATTGTATGAACTATTTACAGTATAGTCTGCTATTATGATGATGATAATAATAATAATAGGATCCCAGAATGGTAACCTACCTAATATGGATACAATATACAAACTACTACAGATTTCCGTGATGTTAAAAGTAATTAAATCAACGTTTAAAACAAATGAATTAATTATCATAGAATTGGAACATTTTAAGCTGCATCATTATACTAGAAGAATTGTTTTGTTTTAACCACGTCTTCACAGTAAACAACGGTGTTGTGCAATGTTTCTGATATGTTCACTTTTGATCATATTCAATGGAAAATAACATAAAATGCAAATACTATAATGAACGTGATTAAATTTATAATTATCTGTACTGTTTGAATAGCAATGATAATGATAATAAACGTATGTGAAATTGTTCTTCAAATTTTATCAATTCAAAGAATGAAAACACAACAAACTTCCCGGAAAAGTGAATTATATATTTTTCTTCTTTGGGTCATCGCGTGACAACTTGGTTTCCAAAAGCACAAGGTGTACATTTCAACACAGGAGATCGGACATTTTGGCAAATTATTTCTTTACTTCGTAGTGCACATAAAAATTAACCATAATGAACCTAAAAATGATGTGATTTCTCAAACAGTTGCAAAGATTGTATACAATCGTGTTTTAGGTTATCATTACCAGTGAGTTTTGATTGTATGTATAAGATAGGTCAATGTGCTAGAATGAATAAGGCCGCTTGCTCTTAAACTTGCAGTCCAGATTAACCCTTGGGAACCCATGCTTAGGACCCCAGTAGAGTTTATGTGGACATTATTCACCACGCAAGAGCTAGAAGATTGTCTCAAAGATTAAAAAGACTCCAGGAGCTAATGGTATCACACATAAATTTTCAAACACTTTGAACCCATTTGTTAAAGTGTATATCCAAGAGCAACACGACAGGTCAAATCCCATTCATCTGGAAGGAGGCACACTCACAGCCTATCCTGAAACCAGAAGAGGACATGAAAGGGTCCTAATAACTACAGACCCACAATTCTGTAAGCTGTGTACGCAAATTAAAGGAGATTCTACGAACGAACGAACGAACGAACGAACGAACAAACGAACTAACGAACAAACGAACGAACGAACGAACTTTATTTTCAAAGGGTAACAAATTGGGCAATCTAGTAAATATAAGACTTATTTGTTTCGTGGAAACTATTGAACTGCTCTCCTTAACGCAGACAGGCTACACGCAGTACACAGAGGATAGGTTAGCCTGCATCATCGTCAAGTATCGGGTGCTTAGAAGGACGTCGCTAAGAACACCGCGCGCCGTAAAGCCTCCCAATTTCTTGCCTCAGGTACCCTCGTGCCCAAGGTGTCAGCGATATCCAGTGTCCATCTTCAGGTTGATCGTCACCTGTCTCATCTTCCAGAAACCCTGCATTTCATCAGAGCTCTCTCCAAGACAATGTGAATTGAAAATTCAAGAAATTAATGGTGCCTTCAAGTTCTCTCCATCTTCGTTGACCTTTCTCATGCTTCCAACATTGTGTGAAAGGAGGATCTGAGGGCAAAATCCTACATACAGCAGTTGCCTACAATATGTATTCTTGGATCAGAGACTACAGTTTTCAACGTCCTGCCAGAGCAAAATATGGACGGCCACCTCATTAAGACAGTGACATTGAGAGAGGGGGTCACACAGGACAGTGTAAACGCATACTTTTCTTGATCTAAATAATTGATGTAACTAAATGCTGCTACAAGAATGTCTCTAACAGCTTACACGCCGACAATTGTGCTATCTGGACATCCGCGGAAAACACGTCGATCGTTACATATCTTTTCAATAGACAGTAAATAAGGATGAGAACTAGACAACCGTTTTGGGGTCTAAAATAAAAACAAACGTAAACCACACAAATGCTAGAAAATAAAAGAATTTATCAGCCACATACGTCAAGGTTTCTAGGGTTTACCCAGACACCAGACTCACCTGGAAGTCTAACGTTGAGTATAAAAACTAACGTAAGAGTCACCCAAAGACCCGCTATCATGAAAAGAAACACCAGCTGGAACATCCTGGAGAGCTAACACACAAAGCTACTCTATACTGGAGCAGTCAATCTCCTCATGGAATATGATTTTACAAGGACTATAACAGCAAAAAAAACGTACTTGGACACATGAGACAAAGTGTAAAATATGGTACAGAGAATAGCGCTTGGCAGACTTATGGCCCCTCGGATTTCGCTCACAGTATAAACCTCTCACACAGTTTCGAAATCCGAAAAGCCTCCCAATTTATCTATTGCACTATAAATGCCAAGTTAGAACCAAAAATAGACTAGTAAGGAAAAGTTAAAATCGCCTTGCTCGGGAAACAATATGTCGAAGTGTGAATCCCGCATACAAGAACTGTGGATGCGCTACCTAGATGTATCTGGTACAGTAATGGAAGTCCCAGAAATAACTCCAAAATTAGTACAAAGAGCTCTTTTGCTTCACATGTTCATGGAAAAGTGTCCTTCCAACATCCGGACACGGTTGTTTAAAAATGGCTCCGCATGAGTGTCTACAAGAAAGGGGGGGGGGGGGGGGAGTGGAGTGTACATAAATAATTCTAATGGAAACTCAGAGATGTATGACAATGCAGCAGAAAAATGTAACAGCCCTTCTTACAGCTGCTTACTTAGTTACATGTCCTTTAACAGGACGACGTAATCAACAACATTTTTGACTGTTTGTGATTTTCTAGGCAATTTTAAGTTCCGTAGTTTGCCATTGCTTTCTCAACGACAGACACTCATACCATTGTTAAAATGAGTACAATGCGCTCTGCTTCCAAATTTCGGCTGACTTTGAACTTTGTTGTTCCAATATTACGGATAGGCTGTTGAGCTGTTAAATCTTTTAAAGTGGTATGGCTTCTGGCTACGGTTTGCTTACGCATTTTCCTAATTTTTTACTGGTAGTTCCGTCGCCCATCTACTGAGTTAAGTACGTGGAGCTACTCTGTAGCTGTTGATTTTATGTGAAATGCTTTTACATCTGTCCTCGTCGGTTTTTATTTTTTACTGCATGTTCAGAAATATCGCGGACGATCGGTTGCTGAACTAGCTGGTTTTGCCTTATGCAGTAATGTTCATGCAACTGCCGGTTTTCTTGCGACTGCCCCGTCCATCGACGATGAAGTGTATTTTTAGTGACCGACTATTATGTTGGCATTCTGGTAGCGGCTTTATGCATGTATGCTTGTGCGTTCGATGATTTGTCGGCACTGTTCCACTTTTCACATGGGACGTGAGGAGCACTGGCACAGGAACGGAGCATTAAATGGTGACCCTTTGCCGTGAAGTTGCAACAGCGCCTAACGACTAACGGGATTGCAAAAGTACATCATGACCCCATAACCACCAGAGCCAACTATTACAGCTGTAGAGACCATAAATAATCGCGGAGAACTAACGCAACAAAACTAATAAAAATCACTGCCGTCTTCACAGACTCAGTGTCGATTTTCCAAGTCATATTATGTTCCAACATAAAATAAAATATATTATGTTGTTTGTCCATCAAGTATTATAGTCTCCCAGGTGTCAAGATGAATTCCAAAAGCTTTCAGTGAGATTTTCAGTGTCTTTATAAAGCGTTTCCTCTGGCCGCCTTGGGTGCGTTTATCACAACGCAGCTCGCTGTAAAAAAAAATTTGTTTAGTGGGCCTGTGATCTTGATTACGAGTTAAATGACCAGCCTAGCGAATCTGATTCTTCATTAATAGAGTGTGGATACTGGGTATGGCGCTCTTTCTAGAACTTCAGTGTCAGAGATCTTGTCTTGCCATTTAATATTCAATAGCTTCTTTGGGCAGACTGTGTGGAAGTGGTTTAATTTCCTAGGATGTCGCTGATAAACAGTCCAGGTTTCACAGTAATACAACTGCTTTATAGACTTTCAGCTTTGTTTGCAGGCTTATTCCATTTCTGTCCCATACATTCTTGTACAGTCTGCAAAGGCCGCGCTGGCCTTGGAGATTCTTGCATTCACTTCTTCATAAATTGTGGCAGCTTGTGACACAGTGCTGCCAAAATAGGTAAACTTGTCAACAACACTTAGTCTATGACAGTACACCTTGATATTCGGCACGGTGTGACTGGAGCTGGCTGGTACATAACTACAGTCTTCTCCAAGTTGATATTGAGTCCAATGTTGGTACAGACATATGCGAAAGCTGAAACATTGTGTTGCATGACTGCCTCTGAGTTGGCATATAGAACGCAATCATCAGCAAATATCAGTTCTCTGACAGTGTCGCTAAAAAAAATACGATATAACGCTGTCTACAAGAACAGAAATAGTTTTGCAATGGATACCAGGCTACTGGGTATCCCTGACAAAAATGCAGACGAGTGGGCAAAGGCTGGGGTAAATCTCAGGCAGCCCTATCCACTCTAGAGCTTCAGGAAGGCAAGAGCTCAACTAAAGCAAAGTACGAGGGCGAGTCAATAAGTAAGTCACACAGTTCTGTGGGATGGCAGGTAAATGTAGTTGGTGATTTCAACAGGTGTCATTAGGTGACAAGCAACATCGAACTTTATATGCCTGTTCGTCAGGTGGCACTAGGTGTCTCATTCGCATACGCAGCGCATACACAAAATGGCGACTGTACTTACAGAGTGTACAACCAAAGAGCAACGTGCTCTTGTGCGTTTTTGTGGTGAAAAAGGACTGCCTTCAAAGGACAATCATAATGAAATGCTTAATGTTTATGTTGATAAACAAGAAGCCCAGTCGTGGATTTCACAAGGAGACTGGGCACCTGTAGATTTGTCTGGAGTGCTACAGAGCTGGGGAAACGGGCGGGCAGAAAAAAAAATAAGAAAAGGAAATTGTACACGGCTAAAAACGCAGACATCAAATTTGTTTTCGCGCTAGATACAAATACAAATCATCTTCATCATAAAAACTACCATTCTGTAGTTACCAGCAGGCTGGTCGTTTGGCAGTCTCTTGGCGGCTTAATGCACGCGTTCCTCCATCCTGTGGTTAATGTGTTGCTGTCAGTTTGCCTATATGTCTGCAATCAAAGCCATGAAATATACTGTATATGTGACTAGCATTGACGATAATATAAGGACAATATACATAATATACTGTATATGTTACTAGCATTGACGATAATATAAGGACAAGGAAACATAGTTTGCAACTCTCGCAGGTACATTCGCGCTTGTCGATAATTGGTGGCTATTCGACCACTTGCATTCATGCACTGGCTTATTATTAAATTAAAGATACCATGATGACGGCGCTGTTTGCCCGTCCGTATACACCCCTGGGAGGTCCGCGTTATAAGAGCGGGCTTCTGGAAATGATCTGCTACTTGGACACTTCTCTCTTAGGTCCGTGCGATAACTTATTAGCCTGGTGGGGGTGTCAATCAATCAGTGGTCAAGAGGTGTCCATATCAAGTGATGTTGTCTTAGAGTGAAGGGTCTCTCCGCCGTGAAGAAATAGTCCGTGATGTTAGCGCGGATTCACTACTGAATAAGGAGGCCGTTGTGCACTTGTTCAGGCGTGACGTCACGCAAACACCATGCACTACTTAATCTGTAGAAAGTGGCTTTTCTCCTGAATAAGGATTCCATTGTGCACTTGTTCAGGAGTGAAGTCACTTTGACACCGTGGACTACTTCTTAATCTGAAGAAGGTAGTTTTCCTCCTGAAGAAGGATGAGGCTACTACTGTCACCATGGACTATTTCTTAATCTGAAGAAGGTGGCTTTACTCCTGAATAAGGATTCCATTGTGCACTTGTTCAGCAGTGGAGTCACACTGTCACCATGGACTAATTCTTCATCTGAAGAAGGAACTCATGGTGCCAGGCGAGTGCAGCGTGGCTTGCCCCCTGAAGAAGGAGTGAAGAAGTTGCGTTGTTGCTACGGACTTCTTCTTCAGATTAAGAAGGAACAAATGATGCCAGACGAAGTGCCAGCGTGGCTTGCTTCCTGAAGAAGGAGTGAAGTTGCGCTGACACAACGGACTCTTCTTCAGATTAAGTAGGAATCCACGGTGACTGTGTGGTGCAAGCGTGGCTTGCCGCCTGAAGAAGGATGCCATTGTGCACTTGTTCTGGAGTGAGGTCGCTCTTTCACCATGGAATTATTTCTTCATGACCTTGGGATTCCATCTCTCTAAGTCAAGTCATTTGAGGTGGAGACTATTGACCACCTATTTATTTTATCACCAGTTCAGCAATCTTCCTGAATGCACAAGAGATTGCTATGTGTCTTGTCTGTCTTTCCGTCAGACTGAGCACTTGTGGGTTTGTCCGGAGTGCTACAGTGCTGGGGAAACGGGCGGGCAGAAAAAAAAATTGTAAACGGCTAAAAATTGCCAAATATGCCTCTATGGCAGTGTTTCCCACCGTGGGGCCCACGCTCTACAGGGGGGCTCCATACTTTCAACCACACTGGATGAAATGAATGATGGTCATCATCATTCTTGATGATCAAACAACAACTTCACCTCGACACCGCAAGGTACAAGAGGAACATGATGAGATGAGATGAGATGAGACGGTTGAAACTAGATAACATTTAACATTAAATTAATTCACAGCGTCTGTAACTGCGAAGCTTATAACGCAGTAAATACAAGCAGAGCTTGTAAAGCAGCCTTCAAATTATGTTGAACACAAACAATTCAACAATTGTATATAATTCCAAGCAATGTTTTATTTTATTGTATGTAAACTTTCAATACTTTCATATCTTCATAAGTTTACACCTGGTAGCCAAATAATCAGCTGAAAGATGCTGATGTTGACAGCGATGTCCTGTAAAAGGATATGCGAAAAAAAAGCCAAACTTACAGATTACGGAACAGCTTGTCCTAACTATTCCACACGAGAAGCTAAATGAAAAAAAAAAAAATTATATCATTAATACTTTTACTTAAAAGTAAATAAAATTATGTTAAGTGATTCAAAAGAAAGCTTTTATTGTGTAAACATTTAATTTTAAAGGAAATATATGAGGCATAATAGAGTTATAATAATAGTATTTGCTAATTTTATATGAACTATTTGGTTTTCAAATATCAACAAAAATACTAGAAAATTGCTATAGTCATTCAATATGGCGTCTGTGATAATGGAGTCGAACATTAACGTCTGACCACAAGTATTTCTTATGTGGTATATGTCACCTTTACTTTATAATTATTTCACTTGATTTTACCTATCAAATTACAGCCTTACGCCCAAGAAATGCCACAACCTACAAACTGGGAGGAGTGATGAGCGTGACAAGAGGTTGCGCCCTGGCGAGAAAAGGTACTTATTAATATTCGTAGTCTTCATTGAGATACCGTTGGATTCGTCTTGTCAAGATGTATCCGTCTGTCATTGTTTCATAAGTAAAAACACAACTTTTAAATATGGTCTATATATGCTATAAATGCCTCTTAAGAAAAATACGGTGCGAGAATGAGAAATTCCAATGAGAATGGAATGTCAGTGATGTGTCCACCCTATTACTATTAAATGTTTTGCATATCCTTTACAGGACATCGCTGTCAACAGCAGCATCTTTCAGCTGTCTGTTGATTTCTTGGCAAGATTACGCTCAATAGTTTGTCATTGCTTTCTGAGCGGCTCAGTATCCCGCAAGTCACCAGCGGGGGACGAACCGCTCCCAGTTCTCGCCCGCTACGAGACTCTGCGTGATAAACGGGATTACGGAGAAAGTGTTGTAACCCCTCGGCCAGAGAGACCGGCACTATTACTATTACTATAAATAAATAATGCAAAATGAAATTGGTTAAACTGTTCGTACATTATATGAAGGCAATGTCCCACTCAATGACCTGTGTAATTCGCGCACCAAGTCTACAGCTTTTTTTTTGCAAGCATTGTTTATATGACTAAAACTGAGAATTTCTTTCAACAGCATCAAATCACACAATACTGATACTGTTCATTTGTGACTGCTATAGTTTCGCGCCATCTTGGCGGCTTCAGGGGAATCTACTCAGGAATTTCATAACTTGTAGGTTACATTCTTCACACGTCACCATCATCATCATCATCCATTTCTGCCGTCAAGCATCGTTTGGAGGAATAATTGGCGTTCCATCGCCCAGTGGGCGGCACTGGATAGTGTCATTCCGTGTGATTGTACAATGTCTTTGATGTCGTCTATCCATTTTCTTCTTGGGCGTAATGTGGCACAAGGTGTTGATCCCACTGTCTGTCTGTCTGGTAAGAGCATTTCTTACTCGGTCTCGGATTGTTAAGTTTGCAGCTCTCCTCAGGCATCTCATCTCACAGGTGTTGATTGATTGATTGAACTAGGAACCGACATTACAGCATTCCAGGCATTCCCATAGGCGCGTCGTCCCCAACCTCAGCAGCCAGCGAAGAGTTCCAACACCAATAGTACCAGTAGGAATCTGATTATATGTCCGTCTCGCCTTTCCTCTGAGCGTAGAGCGTTGGCCAGATCCCCTTGTCACTCCTCGCTGCCTCAGTCTTGCCAGAGCTTTATGATCCATTTGCTCCTCCGAGGTGTACACGTGCTCCCACAAGGCCGCAACCATGTCTGCCTTGTCATGCATCAATACTCCACCAAGTTTTGTAGAGTCAG
>OY992881.1:59106293-59116293 GCA_963921405.1 Cepaea hortensis
CCAAGACAGGAATTAGGTGGAACCACAAGGGAGACGACAACTGGTAAAGCTCGCTGAAGGAAACAGCAGCATATGGCAGGGCGGGTACCCAATTACTCCAGGCCTTAACAAGTGTGCAACTGTCCAGACATGGAAAAAACCACAACAAGAACGTAACTAACACAATCAACCAATCAGAAGCCAGGAAACTGAAACAAGCAGTCCTATCTACGAAAGACGAATTACAAGATACACTATAAAGACCCCCAACTATAGCCAAGTCACCAAACCGAAGGTTGAAAGGGGTCATTCGTCTCAAGAACTGAAATTGAAATTGAATCATTGTAAAGGTCCTATACAAACTCCGACCATGCATCTAAATCGTTATCCTTGGACATTATGGTCTTACCTTTTTTGACGTATTGTTTTCTTTTGATAGCGAGGTCCTTTGTACTTTTGTACGTTAATTTGGTGTCTTGGATGTTGTGTTGTTTTTCAGTTTCCCGGAAATTTTCTTCAACCCAATATTCTTTTGCCCCTTTTATAATTGTATAAGTTTTCGTTGAATCTCGCCCCCTTTTCACAGTTATTATTTTTTTTTTATTTCTTATTTTTCGCGCTCGCTCGCTTTGAGCTCAAACGTAGTCCATACACACTATTTTTATAGTAGTGATGGGCTGAATTTTGCGTGTGGGTTTCCTTTCCCTATAAACAGTGTCCCTCGCATCAGGCGAATCCGTTCCGACTTCAGAGACGTCCCCAAGTCAAGGATGACGGGTCAACATTTTAGTCCAGCTATCCGGTGTAGGAGATGAACCGCTAACCTCGGCATCAGCACACCGTATGTTTAAGAACACAGTTCTTATCCATTAGGCCATGAGGACCTGCTTGTTTCTTAATGTTTCTATTAGTTTTAAGATGTCTTAAGTCATTGATTTCCTACTGCCTATCATCTTCAGTTTCATTATAGTTGTTTAATCAGCCTGTCAGGTAGAGTTCTTCAATATTTTCCATCGATCATTAACATAATCTTCTTATATATAAAAGGCGATCTTCGTCCGTATTTATGTATCTATGTATCTATGTATGTCCTTTATACGTTCGCGAACGGCCCATCCGATTGAAATGAAATTTTCTACACGCCTTCCTTTCATTCCAGAGCTGCCAACTGTGATATTTTGTTAGTGTGAAATCGCCTGCTTACTCAGTATTATTTCATTTTTCATTTTTCATCATAATTTCATATATCTCAGGGGACCTAACTCTGTAAAAGTTATTTCAAGGGGCATAACTTTTCTGTATAACTTATAGTCATATTGTGGCATCGTTTTCAAAGATTTATAAACTCTTTGTCCATAGTTATGTACCGGCATATGAGTTATAATAAATAATGATACAATCTGTAAGGCATTTTCAAAGTTTTCATAAAAATGATGCACAATGCATAACATTGTAACTCATCTTTTTTGCTTAAGAAGTTACTGTAGTCATGCAGGTGATTAGAAAGAGTTTTCATTAAAAATAATGGATGGTGTGTGGTAAAACGTTCTTTTAAGTTACATTTTTTGTTGTTGTATGAATTTAATGAAGCCGGACAGGGTCAGGCAGACAGATAGACAGACAGACAGACAGATAGACAGTCGGGAACAGGAACTTATATGACTACTTATATAAATTAAATGAGATGCTTCACACCAGGAGCTGGACGATGTCGGGCCGGGTCAGACAGACAGACAGACAGACAGACAGACAGATAGTCGGTAACGGGAACGGGAACTTATATGACTACTTATATGAATTAAATGAGATGCTTCCCACCAGGGACTGGGCGAAGCCGGGCAGGGTCAGGCAGACAGATAGACAGACAGATAGACAGACAGATAGACAGTCGGGAACGAGAACTTATATGACTACTTATATGAATTAAATGAGATGCTCCACACCAGGAGCTGGGCAATGCCGGGCCGGGTCAGACAGACAGACAGACAGACAGACAGACAGACAGACAGACAGACAGACAGACAGACAGACAGTCAGTCGGTAACGGGAACGAGAACTTATATGACTACTTATATGAATTAAATGAGATGCTCCCCACCAGGGTCTGGGCGAAGCCGGGCAGGGTCAGCTAGTGAAATATAATTTCTAGATAAAGCAATCTATCAAATCTGTTATTTAATTCTATGTTTAATATGTCTTTTATTTATTTTTAATTCTTCTGTGCACTGAAATCTAATTTAATGTTTCTTGGTTAATTTTTTCCCTTCTTTAACTTAGATGTAGCTTTCATATAGCTAATATTTGGTCACTTGAGCAGTCTGCATATGGTGCATTGTTTACGACTTTTAAAACATCTTTTTAATCTTGTATCTGAGGATGTAGTCAGTCTGATTTCTGATCCTTCTTCTTCTTTGTTAGTCCAGAATGTTGTTTTAGACGTAATTGTGTTTTGCCTGTTTACATCAGAGCTGCGATATTTGAACATTTCGGCCGACACATCCGACTTCTTCAGGCATTTGTTGGGCGGGTAACCTTCCCAGAATTTCTGATCCTATTGTCGAGATCATTTCAAGTCCATAATATTATTAGATTTTACTGATGCCAGGTATTTTCAGCAATCATATTTTTGCACACTGTTCATATATGCTTCCTGTTTCATTACACTTCCCTGGTCGATAATTATCCACTTTGTGACCATCTTATTGATTTCCATTAGTCTCCTAATATGACACCTTATTCTTATGTTTTCTGCATTTCTATAACGTTTTATCCTGGCCCTGGTAAGATGCATCAATGCAATCTTCACTGTTTCTGCGGCATATACTTGAATTATGTAAACATCATTTCACTTTACCCAGAATATTATTTCTGACACTTGCCAGTATCTTTTAAATTCTCTATATTTCTAGCTCCATAATAATTGTTACAACTCTCGTCTGGCTTTCTAGCTCAAAATACATGATTGTGCAGTTGTCCGATATAATAAGTGCTGTCCCTTTCCATCTGGTCTCACACATGCCTGAGGTGTTAATACTCAGCCATTTCTTTTACTGTTTGAGATTCTCTAATTTACCATCTGTCCTCATGGTGACAACATTTCGTGTCTCTATTATAAGGATGCCGGTCTCTCTGGCCGAGGAGTTACACCACTTTCTCCGTAATCCCGTTTATCCCGCAGAGTCTCGTAGCGGGCGAGAACTGGGAGCGGTTCGTCCCCCGCTGGTGACTGGCGGGATAACTGGGCCGGCCGCTCAGAAAGCAATGGCAAACTACTGAGCGTAATCTTGCCAAGAAATCAACAGACAGCTTAAAGATGCTGATGTTGACAGCGATGTCCTGTAAAGGATATGAAAAAAAAACATTGTAAGGATTGTAAACCTATTGCACTCAGTATCATTATTACGGTTTGAACTCATCTGGTGATGCAGTTATTTCAATGCTCTTCCGACTGGGCTCACATATGCCGTAGTTGGTAATGTTCATTATTTTCCTTTCTTGTTTAATATTCTCCAATTCATCACGGGTGCTCATGGTAAAAGCATACCATGTCCATAGTGTCAGCAATATAAATCTTCTGCACTTAGTTGTATGCTGGTGGTTTGGGGTCACCTAGTGCATATTACTTCTTTACCGAGCGAAGTCGCTCCTATGGGGCACCCATTTACGTCGTTTATTAAATATTGTGTGAAGATTCGATTGTTACAAGAGCTGAATACAAACTCTTTTAAGTGCCCTGGCTGAGTGGGTGGGATTAGAAGAGTAAAGATGTGCAGGGAATGCGGATACAAATCGGCCGATGCAGCTGGAACCTGATAAATGTATATGTAAGTGGGGAATCTTGCATAAGCAGAGAGAGTTCGGACTGGTTGAAAGGTTCAGTGGACACTCCAGGTACCAGGTATCTGATATGTGGTGATTTCAACGCCCGCGCCAAGGAATGGGACAGGTCGGGAGAGAACAGCCAGGGTACTACTCTTGCTGAGGCCTTGCTTGAGACGGATGTTGTCTGTCTAAATGACGGGACACCCACTACGCTAGCAATGAGACCGGGGGACCCTAACACGGTCATCGACCTGGCGCTTGTATCCCAAGAGGCGACATCAGATATAAAATGGAGCGTCCTTGGAGACCATGGAAGTGACCACCCCCCCCCCCCCTGCTCTGTGCTGATACCTAAGTCCAGCACAGTTAGAGCTATAAGAGCTCACAGGGCATTCAGTTATGATCGCGACCACTCTTCGCTCTTGGGGCGCCTTAGATCACAGAGAAGATCTAAACCAACAAGAAGAATCTTCACCCAACCACCATGGTGGACACCAGAGGTCGAGAATTCATGGAGGGAAAAGAGGGTGGACATAAGGAATTGGCAGAGGGTGTGGACAGCAACCAATTCAGTTGACACAGTATTGGAAGAGGCTGAAAGATATAAAAAAGTAAAGGTGCAGGATTTTAAACTCCAGGCAGCAGAGGCAAAGAGGATTAAGTGGGAACACTTTATCAATGACGTCGGTGGGGATGTGACATTGAGAAAATTCTGGAGGCTGCACCGGCAGATGAAGAGACAGGCGATGCCTGGTACACATTGTACCGTTTATGGTGATAACAACCGACCTATGACAACTGACAAGGACCAATGGGAGGCTTTTCTAGCGCGATTTTTAAAACAGACGGGTCAGCAATATATGGCTATTAGAGATAACGTCAGAGAAGCCTTGTCGCGGGTCACAAGGAAAGAAGACTGTGAGATTAAAGTAGAGGACATTAGACGAGTACTGAAGCGGGCTAAAGACACAGCGCCAGGTCCGGATGGGGTGAGGTACTCCCATATGAGGAACATAAATGATGGGGACTTGGAGGAGATGGCTCTTTGTTTCAACCTAAGCATCAATACGGCGGAAATACCCCACGATTGGCCGCATGGCTACCTGGTCTCACTCCCAAAGCCAGGTAAGGATCACTCCAGACTTAATGGATACCGAATCATAACCCTGCAAAACACGTATGGCAAAGTCCTCGAAAAGATAGTAGCACGCAGGCTCCAGCGACATTTGGAAAGTCGTAATCTGCTTCCGCCGGTCTCTCTGGCTGTGGGGTTACAACACTTTCTCTCTGTAATCCCGTTTATCACGCAGAGTCTCGCAGCGGAGCGAGAACTGAGGTGGTTCGACCCCCGCTCGTGACTTGCGGATACTGAGCCGGCCGCTCAGAAAGCAATGGCAAACTACTGAGCGTAATCTTGCCAAGAGATCAACAGACAGCTGAAAGATGCTGCTGTTGACAGCTAAGTCCTGTAAAAGGATACGCAAAAAAAAAAAAAAAAAAAAAAAAAAAAAAAAAATCTGCTTCCACAAGGAAACGAGAGCTACCGGCCTGGGAAGGATACCTGGGCCAACGCTGCTGCGACTTTTGCATTTGATGTCTACGAGGGCTTCCAAGATAAACAGGAGACAGTGGTGGTAGCTCTTGACCTGGAGGATGCGTATAACAGGGTCAGGTATGATCGGTTAATACACACACTTTTGGACATGGAAGTCTGTCCTTGCCTTGTTAGATGGGTTGCGGCAGTCCTTTATGAGCGTAAGGTTACACTGCGCATGGGTTCCTGGACTTCTGACCCTTGTACTATTACACATGGGTTGCCGCAAGGATCTGCCTTGTCCCCCAGTGCTCTTTAATGTCTACACCAGCAAATTGGCAGCTATTAAGACACCAGGTGTGGGTAGAATCTTGACATTTGCAGATGATGTGCTGGTGTACAGACAGGGCAGTGACAGGGCCAGTTTGGCGTAAGACTTACAGTTGGCAGTAAACAGGGTAGCGGAATGGTGCAGGGACGCAGAGGCCATTATCCACCCAGACAAGACATCGGTTGTGTGATACTCCCTGGATAACCGGATCGTGGAGGCAGATGTCCCAGGTATTATATTGAATGGATGTCCTCTTAGTCGAGACAGTAAATTGAAGTACTTGGGTATCACCTTTGACAGGTGTTTGTCTTTTAAGGAACATGTGGAGGCCTTGGGGGTGAAGGCTGGTAGGGGACTTAATGCATTGAGGGCTATGGCAGAAACCGGGGTAGATCTTTATTATTATTATTATTATTATTATTATTATTATTATTATTATTATTATTATTATTATTATTATTATTATTATTATTATTAATGATCTTTATTTTCAAAGGGCAACAAATTAGGCACGTAGGTCCGTCTAACATTCGGCCCTTCCAATCACTCATCTTGCGTTCATCAACAGTGCATGATGCATTCACATAAGGAAAAAAAAAAACATTGTCAAGTGAATGTTGTAAGCATAAACAATCATATCTTCATGTTATGTGACACATCCCCCCTCCCACACACACATCCCTCACCTACTCACACATCACTCACCCATACACACACATCCCCACCCACCACACATCCCGCACTCACCACACATCCCCAACTCATTCCTCCACCCACTCACAGATCCCGCCGCTAACCCAGACATCTCGCACCCACCCATACACATATCCCTCACCCACCCACACGCATCTTTCCACCCACTCTCACATACCCCAATCCACTCAAGCTCATCCACACATACATGCTCCACCCACCCACACACCCTCCAACCCTGTGGGAGTCTCCGTGGCGAAGTGGTCAAGCCGTTTAACTCGGGCTCCGAAGGTTGTGGGTTCGATTCCGGGCCGCGTCCTTTGGTTCACGAGTTAAATTTTTCGGAGACTCCTGTGGGTCGTCGCTAGAGCTACGGAGTTCGTGTTTTGTGCGACTCTTTCCGCGCTGCGGAAAGAATACGAGCCATATAGGGTAAAACCCGGCAATGAAGTCGACCCTGTCGACTTTTAAGCGACCTCCAACCACACACACATAATCCTCACATACGCACATCCCGCACCAACACACACATATCCCTCACCCACTCACACATCAACCACTCATACCCACACATCTTTCCATCCACACACACATTTCCCCGCCCACCCACACATTTCACAACCATCCACACACCCCAACAACCACACACATATCCCCCACAGACAATCATCCCCCAACACATACACACACATCTCCCACGCAAACACACATCCCCCACCTACCAACACCCACATATCCCCCACCCGCCAACACCCACACATCCCACTACCCACCAACACCCACGCAAACACACCAATCCAAACACGCATCCTCCTCCCACACATCCCTTACCCATCCACACGCCCCATCCGTACTCACATCCCTCCACCCACCAACCCACTCATCTCCGCACCAACCTACCAATCCCCCTCACACCCACACATCCCAAACCTCCCCACCAACCCACCCACTCACATCCCCACCCGTACACATGTCCCCGCCCACACACTTCTCCCATACTCCAACACACCTCTCCCACCCACCCACACACCTCCACAATCAACACATACACTCCCTATCCACACATTCCATCACCCACACACAAACACTGACCCACACACATACACATCCCCAACCCACACACCTCTTCTATCCATATACACATCAGCCACACCCATCCCCAACCCATGCACACATCCCCACACACCCATCCACATACCCCCACCCACACATCCCTATCCACACATCCACACCCCTAACCACCAATACCAACCCACTCACACACATCCCTGGCCCACACTGACACCCCTACCGAGATCAGAGGATGCTGTACAGGCTTTTTCAGCAGTTAATAATTTCTGTCATTGAGTATCGTTTGGGGCTGCTGACAGTATCCAAGAGCCAACTTGAAAGGTAGGAGTGCATACAGAATTCTGCCATGCGGTTAATCCTGGAGTGCACAAAGGACAGACCAATTATATGCGTGAGGCATATCCTGGCGCTTCAATCAATGACGGATAGGCATGGGGTCCTTCAGGCCAAATGGTACCTGAGAGTTGCCACAGATAGGGATCACCCGCTACATGCAGCAATTGATATGGTCAAGGGTCATAGACTAAGGCGAGGCAGGTCCTGGATGGCACAGGCGGAACTTGCTGTACGTCAGGTGTGTGCTCTAGAGACCATCAATCGTGAAAGAGAGTGGGTTGAAGGTCCGGAAAACATCACGGACTGGCACAATGTAATAATAACACTGAGTCGTGAGTGCAGAGAATGGGCAGTGGGCCGCACTGAGTCTGAAGTGCAACAGCTGATCCAGAGCAACACACATCAAGGTGACATAGTCATCTACACCGATGGGTCAGTGGTGAGAAACAGACTGGGGCTTTATTGCAAAGGCTAATGGGCGAGTCTTGAAAAAGGAGAGTCTAGCATATGAGACTACGACTTCCAGTATGAAAATGGAGGTGGGGGCAGTAACAGCTGAGTTCCGGTGGCTAGAGGAGACCACTGCAATACACGTTGTATTCATTGCGGATTCAAATAGTATGCTTAGTAAGGTAGAGAAAGGAATGTTTCGTGTGGAATGGCTCTCGTCGCTTCAGAGGTCACAGATTGTGGGAATTGTATGGATATTTTGCCCTGGCCATGCGGGGGTACGGGGGAATGAACAGGCTGATAGGCTAGCAGGGAATGTACCTCTTGGTGGTAGCTTGCCTATGGACAAGGGGGAGGTGGTCGTGGGCTTGTGGTACCAGGTGGAAAAGGCGGAGAAACAGATTGAGAACCCATATGTGGAAAGAATGAGATTGCGGAGGATCGGCAGGGGTTCTAGAAGAATCTCAAAACTGAGAGGGAAGACCAGGAGACCTTTTAATAAGATAGTGGTGGGAACGATTAGTAGTATTACTCTTCGCTGGCTGTTGAACGAGGGGACGGAGCACGTATGGGAATGTCCTGAGTGTAGTGATGTCGGTTCTTAACTCAGGTCAACTCGACTCTGTAACTATGTGGTTAGCAGAGTTCCTGCAAGTCTGGTGGTCAAATCCTACCAAAAAGGATTTTGTGCCGTGATTCATGGCTCAGAGATATATGGCTCTCACAAAATAAATTGCAGAAAATGTTACCGGAAGAAAAGCGGCCAGTGTATAACTGACAACAAAGCCCACCGAGTTGTTTGATAAAGAAAAATTGCGATCCAACACAGCACCATATCCTGAAATGGCAGATTGGCATTGAAACGCTGTCTTTACCCTTTTACCATTAACATTTATAAACGCTGCAGTTGAGAATCGATATTTTAGCCAGATATTTTTTATATTGTTTGCCCATTTGTCTCTAACACAGGGGAACAGTTAATTCATATGTATTGATTGACTGGAGAGCATAAACCGGAAATGTTATTTTCTGTATTACCTCATGCTTTGCAAAACAATCAATTTGCTGGCATTGGCAGACCTTAAATGTTAGGAACATAAATAAATATCAACTGACACAATAGACAACAGAAAAATTGAAAGATGATGATAATCTGGATACGCACTTATCTCTTCTAAGTAATGATGTTGTCACATTGAAGCTATAAGGGAGTTTGGCCGTTCGACCACTCTCACGTACACACACACACACACACACACACACACACACATATATATATATACATATATATATATATATATATATATATATATATATATATATATATATATATAATCTTTGTATGTATGTATGTATGTATGTATGTATGTATGTATGTATGTATGTATGTATGTATGTATGTATGTATGTATGTATGTATGTATGTATGTATGTATGTATGTATGTATGTATGTATGTATGTATGTATGTATGTATGTATGTATGTATGTCCGTCCTTTTTGCGTTCGCGAACGGTCCAACCGATTGAGATGAAATTTTCTACACGTTTTCCTTTCATTCCTGTGCAACCAACTGTGATAGTTTTATCTATCAGTTATCAGCTATTACCTTCCTAAAATTTAATTTTGTAATTACATGACTGAACATAAGAAAATATAAAAATATATGACAAAAAGGGATATAACTTTTAGTACCATTGTTATATCTTAAGTTACGTCCCCTGGCTATAGATTAAATGAGTTGATTGACGATGAATTAAATGAGATGCTCCATATAGATAGATA